>OY292404.1:11815115-11938319 GCA_958496205.1 Idaea biselata
ACCAAGGTAACTGACCAGTGTACTGCGACTAACTCGGTGAGCATATCCGAGCTAGGAGTGAGGAATGAGGGTTGCAAACCCACTTCTCTAATACCTACACATATATGTTATGCCGTCCCCAGCTATGACCAGCGAGAGTTTAAAGAGAGGGGTCCGGGTGAGGCGTTGCTGGATGTGACGTGGATTGCGAGGAGGGAGCTCTGAGATTCATGTGTGGTGGATCGAGTCCTTTTATGTCATGTCTTAGACGATGGCTTTATATCCGTTTAGTCCAAAGACTGTCGTGCGGTTTGAAGTCCTATTGTAGCGATTCTCGCTAAGCCCAGGTCTATATCAGCTGGTACTGTCCACTTTTCGGAGCCTTTAGAAAGTTTCTGTAAGAGATAGCGTACGCTTAAGTCAACCGAAGAGAAGCAAGATTGCAGGGTTGAAAAAAACCAATGATACTTGCCCATCACCATAGTGGTATCATTGGTAACTATAGTTAAGTGGTATCACCCATGCCTCTTAACAACTAAGGTTTGGAGGCTGGAGGAAGCCTTGCGCGTACCAATCTTGTCTCCACGTGTGCCCGCGCGACTACCACACTTCTCCCTAGCCCATGCCTTAGCAGACGACTACCCACGACACAAGCCTACCCAACACCAACATCGGATGTCCGCAGGCTACCACACGGTACTGAAGACGTCGGGCGACTACTACGGCGCGCTGCGCGGCGCGCGCGCGGTGGCCGCCAACCTCACGGACACGCTGGCGCGGCAGCTGCGCGCCGCCGGCTCCGACGCCGCGGTGCAGGTGTTCCCCTACTCGGTGTTCTACGTCTTCTACGAGCAGTACCTCACCATGTGGCCCGACACCCTCAAGAGTATGGGCATCTCGGTCTTGTCCATCTTCATTGTTACCTTCGTCTTGATGGGATTCGATCTCTTCTCTGCATTGGTAAGTTTGCATTGTCTGTGACTGGTTGATATGGCGCACTCTGTATCGCCATTGAAAAATAAAGTTGACACTGGCAGCATTAAAATACAGGTTCCGGCAAACATCTGGAAAAAAAGCCGTATGCGCCGAAGTAGTTTTTTCATAGAAGTCGCACGTAAATATACTGCGCGAACTTACCCCCTTCCACGTCCGTATTTTTCAAAATATTTACCGGCACCAGTAGGTACCCTTGTTACACACTGAATATATAAAACCTATTTGAAAATGGAACCCTCTTCGTTTAGTATAAAATGTATGAGCATTTATTTCTTCTTTTGTTAGTTTACCTTCTATTAATGTTAACTAAACTTAAATAACATAATATTAGGTAAACAGGTGACAACACGTGTAAACGGTGTAAACGGATGTGTGTTTGCAGGTGGTGGTGATCACGATCACAATGATCGTCGTGAACCTCGGCGGCCTCATGTACTGGTGGGGCATCAGCCTCAACGCGGTCTCCTTGGTTAACCTGGTGAGTTGCTATCCTACCTCAAGTTACGGGTTACAGGTGATCGGCGGCAATACGCCTTCTTCTTCTTCCTAAACTTACTTTACTATGTGTGGGCCGGCACAGCTTTCTCCTCCACTCCAATCTTGTCATGTCGGGAAAACTGCTGCCTGTAGTTTATCAATATACCACTTACTGATTGACCTATATTATTAACGCACAGCCACCGTTAACCGGTGTATAGACATGAAATTTGGAGGGTGGATCCTTTGTGGGGATTCCCGGGTACGAGACTTAAACCGCTGGACGAAGCTGTGAGGTTGTCTTCTTTTTTTTCGTATAGTCGTATGGCTCACCTTATGTTAGTTGCCAGGCCAAATAACAATACAAATACAAATAACTATCAGGACCTACGAAGAACTTTACTTGCCTTTCGAAGCACAGAGGAGCTCGACTAGGGTTGTAATATGTGGGTATTTGTACAGTACCCGTTCTTTCCTCAAGGCTGGGAGTGGTAGGTTACATGGTTGGACTTGGCTGTTATGAGTCCTGGCCAATTCTATTCTACCTAACCATGTCCCAGCATTACAGCGCCATATTTGGATCACATAGATTACTAATTCCATGCGTTGTCTAAAACATCTAAAAAATAGCAAATATGATTGTACAGGTGATGGCAGTCGGCATAGCCGTGGAGTTCTGTTCCCACCTGGTGCACAGCTTCTCCGTGATGGGCGGCGCGGGGCGCGTGCAGCGCGCCTCCACCGCGCTCTACACGATGGGCTCCTCCGTGCTCAGCGGCATCACGCTAACCAAGTTCGGCGGGATCATCGTGCTGGCCACCGCCAAGAGTCAGATATTCCAGGTGGGTATATGCGGGTGGACTGGCCTCGACTACCTTCAACAGAAGCTGCAGCTAAAGATCGTAAATAATTTCACCAATTGAGCCTTCCTTCCTACCAGATGATGAAGATGATATAGACATTTCAGTTAAGTTCTGTCTCGTTAGATCCATTCTTGGGTCTACCCTCGATGTTTTGCCTTCTTTGTCATTCTGCAATGCCGACTTTTTGTAATTAATCCGTTTTGCCTACAAGGTCGTTCCGCAATCAAGACATTTTGTTTAGTCGAGAATTTTTACGCTCCCGACGTTATGACACTAACCCCCCTAGGGAAGTTCGGTCACAGAGGAGTCGTGACTTAGCCAAATGGTTTTGTAACTGTGGTCTATTAATGGTACTTTCTCATTGAATAGACAATAGTCACAGGGTTTTTGCCTCGACTGTTCTGTGAAGGAATTCCCTAACCAGTGCAACCACTTACGAAGACAAGTTGATGCTCATAAACCCATATTTTAGGTATATCGAGTCCTTCGTCACTTACCCGCCATCGGGGATGAAAGTATCTATGAGTTAGCTAACCCCAGGGTAAGTATCGCTAAAGAAACGAGACGTAGTGTCATATAGGAGGTAACAAGTGGGCGTGATTGCAGGTGTTCTACTTCAGGATGTACCTCGGAATCGTCTTGTTCGGTGCAGCACACGGCCTCATCTTCCTGCCCGTCATGCTCAGCTATATCGGTGAGTGATACCACCATGTCCCCACTGTCCCTATTGATGTGATATCACCAGATTCCCACTGTCCCTATTGATGTTGTACTATGAAATACTATGCTTATTGCTTATATCCCCCAATCTTTTTGGGGTCGGCACAGTAGAATGGCATATTTTTCTACTAGCCGTTGTCAAATATCAAAAAAATGGTCGCCTTGCCTTAATAATTAAGTATTTATATATGAAATTTAATCTTAAAGTCGAATCTCTATAGAAATTTAACTGTAAGTAGCTAAAAAATAATAGGATAGTTATATTTATTTCATATTTTCACCACCTTTTTACTATTATTATCTTTATGTTTTGGCCACGCATGCACTCGTTTATTTATATTTAGTTGATCATTTCGCTTGTGTATTGGACCTTTTTTTTCGTTATTTTAATGGAAACATCGATTTAGTGTTGCCATCGTCGTTTTTTTTAATATTAAAATAGTTTTGTTTTGCTAAATATAACTGCTTGATACTTTACTAACAAATATTTTAGGATATTTGGTTAATTTTACGTAATATTATATGCTGAGGATACGGGTAATATTATAAGTTATAAATTACAAAAAAACCGGTAAAGTGCGAATATAACTCGCGCACCGAGGGTTCCGTACCTACATTTTATGTTGCCATAATAAAAATTAACATTCGTTGTAGTATTTGTTGTTATAGCGACAATAAAAATACATTTTGTGAAAAAAAATCAACTAGATAATACGATATCACGATTCATGTCATGAGAGCCTGATGACAAACAGACACACAGTAGAGACTTAGTAAAACGGTCCTGTTTTTACGCCTTGGGTACGGAACCCTAAAAATTACAAGCAATTATTAAAAAAATATATATAGAAAATAAATCTCGTTGGGGGAAAGAATCTCGGAAATATAATATTTGAAAGCTTCTAAGATAAATTATGTGTTTGTGATGAATCTGCCGTCGTCAGTGTAAATAGTCACTAGCTATGTAAGTGCAGTTTATTTTACTAACGCTTCATTCTGTTCATTATATCGCTTAAAATGTTTTTTATTTTTTTATAATAAATATATACATTATACATGCGTTAGAACTGCCATGAAAATGGCAATGGGAAGGTTTATTTTTTTAAATATTATAAATATCTTTTTTTTAGTTTTTTTTTCATCGGTATAAAGAATTTCTACTAACAATTTTCAATTACCTACAATAAATTCTGATCTTTTTCTAGTTTTCTTATTCAACTTTTTGCTTCTTTTTAAAATTATTTAGAAATACAATGAATAAATAGGTATCTTATAAAATAAACTGACAGACGGACAAGCGCGATATCTTATAAAGGTTCCTTTTTTACATTTTGAGGTACGGAACCCTAATATTATGATGTTTTGACCATCATTTATCAGGATCAGTGCTTTAGAGACGGTAATTTAAGCCGAAAAGGGGAGGGGTTGTTCTACACGTCTAGGGGAACAAATTTGACTTTTTAAAATAAGTTTACGAACTTTTTTTCGAAAATTTTAAAATATCTTTCACTGAAAAGAGCTGTTTTTGAAAATAAAGGCAATTAATGTTAACATTGTAGTAATCCAAACTAAATAAATTAATGATAATAATTTAAGATCAATGACCTCTAACTCTCAGTAACAGCTGATTTCAATTTACAAACCTACAACCTAAACTAAACTTTAAACTTTCGAAAACCATTTTCCTAAGTCGTAGAACCAAATTTCTTCGCCCGGAAGTGTAAAACAATACATAAACTCCAACACCTTATTTCTATAACAAACAAACATACTTATTCATCTTTATAATATTAGTAGAATATTTGTACCATCTAAGTGAACAAACAAGCAAATATAAGATTAGAGTTATAGGCAGGACTATCTACGTTGCAGGGTCCCCCGTGAACAAAGCGAAGCTAGCCAACCACTTGCTACGCGGGAAGGAGGCGCCCGTCGCCGAGACGTCGCTCACGAGAGTAAGCACTTACAGGCAATACAACTTCGACACGCTTCTAGCGTGACCACACCCCGCCACCGCTCGCACCGCGCTAAGAGTGCGGATAGTTAGTACACAGTAGGCAGATATAACTCGGTGCTATACAAAATAACGTTTTAACAATACAAGTCTGGAATTTCTTCAAGAAATCACTCGCGGCGAGTTTCCAATGTATTTTTATTTTTTCGAATGAAAATCTTCAAATCAGTTCGAATCTTTGACGTGTTGATTTTCCGCCACTAGATCGGTTTGATTGAGTTATTTCGCGTAATGGTTATTTTTGTGAATTGGATTAGATATCGCGTGGCGTAGTTGAAAGCACGGCAGGACGGTGATCTGCTGGTCGCGGGTTCAAAACCCACAAGTATAATTGAATTTTGAAATCTACAATCAACCATTTTAAAACTTATCTTTTTAAATGTAAATATTGTAATTCGTTCCCGAGTAAATTTCTCAATAATCGTCTAACACCGAGTTATATTTCTAACCTTAATACCAGTGAATAGGGTCTAATTTCACACGCTGAGAACACAATGATGAATCATATGAAATATCAGTATTAATAAAATTAGAATAATGTGTCAGCTGTGAAATGCCTTCCACTGTAATACCGCACTAACCCATACGGTATTTTCTATGTAAACTTTATAGATGTAATCAATACGGTAGCAATATTTACTAACCATGTTTAACGCTCAGTTTCTTCATTATCAAAGTAACAGATTGTGGCGAACGCCCGCAGAACCTACTAGATGGCGTTACTAGTACGAAGTTCTGAATCGCACATACAACTTTTGTTGCAAAAAGCTAAAGGTGTCTTAGGGAAATTTTGCTTCAGGATCTAATTTTTGATGGTACTTTGACTTTTGATAAACAAACTGGCCTTAGTTTTCGAAATATACATATTAAGAAGGTTACATAAATACTTGCTCTATTACATTTCATACTCTTGTTTTTTTTTCAAGAACAATATTTTTTACTTAATTATTTATTTCCTTTTTAGTTATGTATGTTTCTCTCTTCTAAAAACAGCGCCATCTGTCTCGATGTAGAACTGTTTTTTTTTTAATTCATAAATGCCTAATGAGACTTTTTGCTTTTTAAGTTTTAAATAATGCTACCGTATCACCCTACCATTAAAACTATTTTTGTGCAATTTGATAACACTCCTTGAATCTTCAAAGCTGTAATTTCCTCCAATAGCGGTGCCATCATATAGCGGCCACTATAAAACATTAGTAACGTTTTTGAAAACCGCTTTTGAAAGAACTATAGCTTGCTTGGTGACGGTCGTTTGAACTTAACTCTGTGGTGAAATGTGTGTAACTTTTTAACACTTTAGCTGCCAAATAAAGAAACTCTACTCAAAATTAAAGCGCTACTCAAACAACTAAGCAGCTCCAAAATTCCCTTACTGATTTTGAATTTAGCAGCTGTTTAATTATTTAAGTAGCTCTTAAATTAAGTGGCGTTTCAGTATTTGGCCGTAAGGTTGTCGGACTCACAGAAATGGTTGGTGGCAGAGTTTTCTTTTTCTTATTAAATTATTTTTAGTTAATAGCATTTAATGTTTTGAAAACTGATGTTGTTTCGATGTCGTATTTTGTTGGTACGCAAACTAGCGTATGGCACGCTTTGATAACGGGCGCGCACGCACTTGTCTTTTATTATTAACCGACTTCGAAATAGTATGTTTTCTATTTAGCTATGTTTTTTTGTGAATCTTGTCGGGCAAAGGGAGTTTGAAAAGGTTATTTTAGGGGAATATTCGAAGGAAATTTCTTTAATAATAAGTCGATGTTGATACAAATTAACCCGTGCGAGTCAGGTGTAGTTATTGTGACTGTGTCACAAAGTGTTTTCTATTTAGAGTTTCCTAAAAAAACCTTTTAAAACCTCAAGATCATCGTATTTAGGTGCAAAGTGCATTCGCGCCCGTACTTATCGCACGGAGTTCAATGGGTTACCCTGACTAATACTATTATCAAATAATTATTTATATCTAGAAAACATGGTCTTTGTTCCAATAATTCAATGCTATTGACCTAACCTGAAAAATAAGTTCCTTATATTCAACCTTGTTGGTTGAGGTCGCTTGGCGCAGTTGGTTAGCGCCCCGTTAGAGAAGGGAACGTCGCGGGTTCAAGTCCCGCAGGAAACATTTAATTTTTGGAATAAAAAGCATTTTTTTCTATAAGTATACAATGTTTTTCTGAATTCATGGGTAAGATAGAATATTTATTAATTTTAACTAGAGAGAAAGATTTTGTCGGAGTTGGGAATTTGCGCGAAAACCGTGGAAGTAATTGAGCAGGGTAACCCTAAAAGCACTTTTATATTATATCTAATAAATAGCACGATCGTTTTGTCTAGATGTACGTATGGCGATCATTCCTATAGATTTCGAATTTAATTATTTTTTTTATTTTATTATTATTTATTTCATTTTTAATCAATGTTTCTATTTAGTCGTGTCGTTTCACCTCGCTCACTCTGTACTTAGAATTACACCTCGAATTGATTTGCTAAAACCAACTTTATAGTTAACTGCGTAAGAGTTAGTTTTGATTGTATTTTTAATTTTGACTAAATGGGTCACAAAGACAATTGAGAAATGAGATTTTTAGTATTGATTTTTAAAAATAGCTTAGATGCAAATATTATTAAATAATGGAGTGTTTTACTTACCATGTTTCAATTTGTTTTTTTTTACGGAGCTCGATATTTCGCCAGTAAATGCAACTGACGTGGTCACGAGACTCGGGATTGATCCCGTGATCAAGCCAGTTGCAATCACTGGGGAAATGTCGAGATGCCGTAAAGAAGAAACAAAATAAAACATGATAAATAACGAGTTATTTAACAATATATTAGTTAAAATTAAAATGTTGGACTCTATCTTCATATTAATTGTGGTCTAAATTAATTCAGTAGTTTTTATGTGAAAAGGCAACAGACATACATACTTTCACAGTTGTAAAATTAGGACAGCTTTGGTTGTTACTTAATAAATGGTACTTAAGATTGCATACTTAGTTAACGTACTTAGTGCCTTTATTTTAATTGTAAAAAACTATAAAAAAAAACAATGATAAAGTTCTGTTACAGTTGTTGATCACACGATTGCGTCTTTGTCTTGGTCGTGTGAGTGCATCCATTTATACATTTATATTGTTCGTGTGTGCGTGAGCTGGAACGCTATTATTATCTCTGATCGATGTATTTCTTAGAGCGTGTCAAAATTTCGTTTAAATAATCAATTTTATTCAATACATGAGATGTTTCGCGGAAGGACATTCCACAGATTGTTGATTTTTCGTCTTAATTTAAGCTCACGCACACAGACGCAAACGTGTACGTGAATGGTGTGAATCTACTCACACAACCAAGACCGAGAATCAGTCGTGAGATAAAACACCTGTACAACGGGCACATAGTTTTAATTTCATTTACTTAAAGTTTGCTTTTTATAGTCAGACACGCTAAGAAACCTACCTAAATCTAGGTCTACACTATAGTAGAATGTCTTTCACAAAAGTGATGGGTGATAGTCCACTGGTCCGCTCCGGCCGCAACACATGTACGCAACGGGCTTCGTTTGCTTTGTATGTAAAATAGTTGTCACTCGATAGTGCACTCAGGGCTAAGTATTTTGTCTAAAGTTTCTTAGTGCGAACATAAATAAATAGTATTTTACCTACCTACACTTTAACATTTTTAATTTTTGAAATATTTTTCTAATTGAAACTAATTGAGAAGTATTTTAAAATAGTTTAATATTTTTTTCCTAATTCTATTGCTGTCTTTACAAATGATTTCTTAACTAACTATTTAAAAACTATCTAATAATGGTTAAGACTTAAAACGTCACTAATCCTGGTTCGGTAACTGACTAACTAAAGGTGTCGGATGAAGTATGTAATAATAAAAAAAACGAGACCGTCTGTCTTGCAGGTAACACGGTCACATCTGTAGTCAACACACCAACTTATGTTGAACAATTAGAAAATAAATACACCTAGTATTTGCTTAGGCGCGAAACCAGACGAGACTTGGACTTGTGCGTCTCGCTTGCCGGGCGTGTGTCCATTGGAGCACACGGCACGGCAGTCTGCGAAGTTAGCACACATTGTGTCATCGTCGGTTTCGCGCCGTAGGTTTTAAAATTTGATCAATCTTATCCGACCCGTCCTAGGACGAAATAAAGTATTCTTAGTGAAAATAGTTTGAATTTGCAATTTTTTGTTGTTAATTACAGCCGCAGTCTGACAAACTGATCTGGCCCGTCCTAGAACGGAGGTAATAAAAACATGCTTTATTAATAAAGTGCATAAAATTGCCACAGTTATTTTATTAAGAATTATGGCACACATGACCTGTGTGACAAAATTGGTTCTGTGAACGAAAAAAGTCAAAATTACGGATAAGTTTGTCAGGCTATTTTAGTGCTTAATGCTCTTGCATTATGGCGCTATTCCATTGCTGCCGCAAGCCACGCTGCACACGTTTATTAGCTTCAACATGTATAAAAATATATGTTAATATAACCAAGAATATATCCAAGATAACGTGCGTACCGTGCGCACCAATGGAGTAGCGCCTTTAAGAACCCTTGCAATGTTATGTTAATCTAATTTTTATAAAATAGATTCAATATATTTTATTAGAAACAGTTTTATTTTATTTACATACTTCAAAAATATTTAGGGTCCATCATACATAACTTTTACATAATATATGTACCCGAAGATTATTTTTTACATTAAAGAGCATTTTTATAATACGGGCTTTTTAAATTGTCTGGTTTGAAATTTGAACATAGATAGTGGGAGAGAAAACTTAATTACACCTTTCGCTGGAACTACACTTTAGTCAACTTAGAAAGCACGTATTTTATGCCTCCACCACACTACTCACAACTATGTGCTGTGCAACTTCTTACCAAGTTGCACAGCACATAGTTGCAAAGTTACACGCGTATATTTCAGTCGACATAATTTCGTTAGTAGTGTAGTGGAGGTACTAGAAAAGTAGACGTATTTTTATTTTTAATTATCGAATGATCTGTATTAGTTCACCTGAGATTCATTTTAAACCCTCGATGTTCCTCCAAATACCTGTATAGATCAGGAATCTCTTTACATTTTTATTAGTACTTAATTGAATATTAAGTTATAGGTGAGCAAGTTTATCTGATCCGGTGATTGATATTGAATTCCTAATTGGTTCGTCCTTGATTTTGACTTATTATAGTCCTGAATAGTCGTGTGGGTAAAGGAATGCCTGGCGCAGTCAATTTCTTGGACGGGTGACTGAAAATGTGTATGGCAAAAAGACATTTTCGAGCTCCTCCTTTTTTCGGTACGGCAAGTTAAGTAGTTGGTCCCGATGTTTATCTCTGATAGCAGTCTTTAGGTCTGCTTTAATGCTAGGTGAGCCACACCACTAAACGAAAAGAAGAAGATGAAAGAACCTATGGTTTTTAATGTTGAAAAGATCGTAATAGCTCCGTATACGCAGTCAAAACTGAACATGCAATAATCAGGCAGATGTGATTGGATTGATTCAGTGCGTTGATAGGATACTGTTTTATCCAGCCAGATAGGACTGGAGGTAAACTTTTTTCTTTATCTCTTTTACCATTCGCTCGCTAGTTAGGTCGCTAACTAATGTCCTATATCCACATTGTTTTGTGGTTTTACCCCTTTTTCCTTAAATACTCACATTCCATTCATTTTATCCTTAAATTCTGCTCTTTGTAGTGGTGTGGCTCAACTAGTGTTAGAGTTTTGAGGTGGATCTAAGACCTCTAACTTGACCTAAAGACTGCTATCAGAGATAACAACCGGTAGCTCGACATGTTTTATTATCCTATTTAAAAAGGATACCTAAATAATGATAATAAAATTAGTTTTTCTAGTCACCGGTACAGATAATCTTGTAGTACTGTAAGAGGTTTATCCAAAGGTTATGGCTTATTGTGGTATCGACACGTTTTATTGTGATAGATAATAAATGTATGTTTTTTATTTAATTTTATTATTTTTGTTTTATTTCTTTCTTTATTTAGTTTAGCACCCCTGCTTGTTGCATGATTTGTAGGAAGGCAATGTAGCAATAGGAAAAAGCGAATTTTCTATTGGGAGTTTTAAAATTGACAACTTATTAGATTATTTTCAATTCAAGTACCTAGGACTTGCTGAAGTTGATAATTCTGTACAGTGTGACCATTGAATCGTATGCCGTAACGATACGGTCTAAGATGTAGCACAGTTCTAGATCTAAGTTGGCAGTGAAACAAGTGTAATTTCCTAGGGCTGGTAAATTCCAAGCCATATTTATATGCGACGTATCGCCATAGTCGCTCTAACCGTGGTCACGGGAAGTACAGCTATTTTTTTTTGTATGAATGTAATCGTTTTTACGTACTATTATATTTTTTTTTAACTTTTACTTAAAATAAAACATATTTGACGGATTTGTAGACTTTTTGATTCCGTTAAAAATGTTTTAGTGCGTACACAGCTGTTTGTAACATAATACTATGTTATGTAACATTTGTTACACTATTTTTCTAACCAATATTGTGTTTCTAAACTTTGTGTACGCTTCAGTGTAAAATACGCGATAATATTGGAAGATATTCATTTTCTAAGCTAAAAGGTCCAATGTACAATACCTACAAATTAAATTGTAAATAATTGTTCTATCTTGCATGATTGAAGGAGCTTCTGAATCCCTGCCAGAACGTAAGGATAATTTTATTTATTTAAATACACTCATCATTCATTTGCACAGCAAAAACTCATCTGAAATTAATAATCAATTTATATTCAGTTTTACAGATTAATTACTAGAAAATCCTCTCAAAAATCAAGCTGAAACGGGAATAAGATTGGTTATTAATTTCAGACCTATATGTTTTAAATGCTAACGCTAAAAAGGGACAGTTTAATTAGTAATAAACAAAACAAAATATGTTCTTTATTTTTTAAACAATTAAGTTTGAAAATATTTTCGCGACTTAAATGAGATGAGGGCCAACCAGTCTTCCTATAATGCACAGGCCAACGAATCGGAATACGGAGAAATCAGCCTAGAGGTACTGCTTAAGTGCGTAGGTGGATTTTACCAAAAAGTCACTTCACTGTAAAATAATGTTAAACATAACTTAACTATCTATAGAACACGTTTTAACTTTACGAAAATTTATATCAACTGCCCAACGTAAGGAATTTTTATCTATCTATAAGTAATGTAATCTATGAAATCATCTTTATAAGTAAGTAGTTTGCACACCTGTTCATGATTCAGAGGCTATTAATTGAGTTATTATATCTTATCTTTATCATTATAATTATCTTATTGGCCCACTATTTATTATATTACATATCCGATCTATTTATAGTAGAGATGGGCCGACTAGGGGTTCTGCCGACTAGCAGACTAGCCGACTAGTCGGTTCCGAAATTGCCGACTAGTCGGCAATGCAGATCATTATAATTCCGAGATATTTGGGTTAATCATGATCACTCGGCGATTGTTGCTATTTTTAGATAAGTTTGTACTTCGAAAGCTGTAGCGAAACTTCGAAAAAATGGTTGAAATAAAAATAAAAATTGGAAAAAAAATGGAGCTGAGGCATAGTTATGACATTTTGGATGTTTAGATGATGTATACAGGGTGGTCCAACTAGTGACGTCAATAAACTTTTTTTAGATTCCTCACACCTGGGGGAGAGTGAGAGAATTTTCGACCAAGGAATTTTAAAATTAAATTTTTGCTATGATCCTCTAATGATAGACCAATAAAAATGATAGGGTAGATAGTTAATGAAGTAAGGAAGTTTTTGAAGTTGGTTTGGAAAAAAAATATTAGGCGAGTTTTTCTTTTAATTGCTCTTTAAAGTGTTTATAGCGTTTTGTTTACGCTCACTTTATGAAATACTTTTTTTATTTGTAACAGTTTGGTTGTTGTTACGCATTTTTTTTGTAACAGGAAACATGACTTAATTATTCAGCTCCACATTTCAAAGAAATCAGCCAATTATCTCAATTATTGCAGTCAGTATGAGCAAATAGGTGTCAGTGGTCGCATTTTAGTGGAAAATGAGAAAAAAGGCCATAACTCCTAAACTACAAAAAATCGCTGAACATACATGGGGTATTTTCGGATACCCCCAGGTGTGAGGAATCTAAAAAAAGTTTATTGACGTCACTAGTTGGACCACCCTGTATAAGCTATGACGTGTTTTATGTACGATTTTCTGACTACCCACCTTCTAAACTGTACGACTAATTGAATAAATATTGGTTTTATTGTATAATCGTTAGTTGCCGACTAGTCGGTTGAACTGCCGACTAGTCTGCTTTCCCGACTAGTCGGCCCATCTCTAATTTATAGTAAGTATGTATAACAGTATTATCAGGTATCATAGGTATACTAACGGCGGCATACAGAAACGCTACTCAAAATGTGAGTTCTACTTAAACAATTAAGCAGCTCTTAAACTCAGAAATTCCCATACTAATGTTAAATTTAAAAGCCACTTAATTAAGTTTTAAGTAGCCCTCAAATTTTAAGTAGCGCTTTTATATTTGGTTGTTAGTCCCCAGTCTCTCTCTTTTTGACTAGGTACTAAGTTTCTCTACTAAGTTACTAATATGATCTAAGATGTAGCACGCTCGCTCATCTAGAAGATAGGAAGACGACCGTGGAACAAGGTTCTATCCGTGTGGAACCAAAGGAAATGTTTTTACTAGCTCTTTCAGTTTTAACACGTTTTTTCTACTTGCTAGGTAGCAGCTCGCACCATGAAAATGAGATATTTAGCTGTCTTTTATATTAGGTACTAGCTGCGTCTCGCGGTCTCACCCATGTAAGTCCCGATCCCGTGGGAATATCATCATATCGAGTAGTAAGTAAAGTAGCCTATGTTACTCAGGGTGAATGTAGCTTTCTAATGGTGAATAAATTTTTGAAATCGGTCCAGTAGTTTTTGAGTTCATTCATTGCAAACACACACATACATAAAAATACAAATCTTTTCTCTTTATAATATTAATATTTTAATCCCGATATTCTCACGGGATCGGCACTTACGTGGGTGAAACCGCGGGACGCAGCTAGTGTCTAAATAAATGTATACTTTCTCAAAATACATTTAAAAATAATCCATAGGAAGTCAATCATTATGATGATACACAACATACCTAAGCTAGTTTTCAGAGTTGAATCTAAAGTGTGGGCCCGGCTCTAGGTACGATCATTGACTGATCGATCATCCATAGGATGTGCTTGCTTAGTGTTTACGACTGTATGATAATAAATGTATCTTCGTATGTTTTAGTATGTAGGTATAATAGGTAGTTAGGTATTTACTAAAAGAGTGCATGTAGGTAGGTACATTTTAATACAAGGTGTTTGGTGGAGGGTTAAGACATACTTGGTGGGCTTGTAGGTGACCTATTTCTAAAATACAATTTGAAGGAATTTACCCTCTTAACAAAAAAATATATTAAAATCAAATAAAAAGTTTAAGTGAAAACATGTACAAAAAAAAGTTGTAGGGGTAAAGAGGTAAAATTTGGGAAAAAAATAGAAAGTCACAAAAATAATCATAAAAAAAAATTGTGAAGAGTTAGGATCTTTTCCTTCAAATTGTTTTTTACAAATAGGTCCACCTACACGCCCAGCAAGTTTGTCTAACCCTCCACCAAACACCCTGTATAATCTATCCGTTGTCTAGTATCCATGGCACAAGCCTGGTAGCTTAGTTTAGAGCTAGATATCGCTGCGAGTTGCTGCAATATTTATTAATGTATCTACCCCCTTTGTATAGGCATAACACGACGCAAGGGGCGCTGGCGAGTGGTCTCAGGCGGCCCCACCTACGGCAGTTTAGACAGCACGGAGCCGCGCGCCTCCACTAGCGGCACCGTCAACGCCATCTCTGACGAGATGTGAACAACACGGCGACACACACAGATGGCGCTGTTTTACATTATGTATTTGACGACTTAAGAAGGACAACTTTATAAGGTGGCTTCGATGCAGCAGCAGTTATTTTGTTAGGAGTATGATTTACTTACTTACTTACATTTGTTTTGTAATTTCTTTTGACATAAGTATTGTAAATAAATTATTTTATAATGTAGCGAAATTTTAAAGAGTAATAGGTATTTTTTTTAGGAAATGTTTTATAACGTTACGTTATGTTTGACTGCTGGGTGGGAATACCTTATTTAAAATGTAAATGGACTTCTTAAGGAAAGGATGTCACAGTTTTCTCGTTAAGGTGATTTCGTACCGGATACCCGCCAAACTTGATTTTCGTAACAACGTCCTAGTAACAAATCAATGGGGATTAGCTTACTCAAGACTGTAATTTCATAAGCCAACTATTAAACCTTAGGTTTTAAAATCCCAATTTTACATGTCAGTGGCGTTTATGAATTATCAAAAATTTTAAAGTTCCAAAGCCAAATAAAGGTTTCAATATTTAGATCATGTTTTAGAGTCGAATCTAATGTTCATTTTCTAAATATTTTTAGCGGCCGTTATACACTTTCTTATAAATTAGTTTCAGGATTTTTTTTATAGATGGCACTGTGCAATTAATTTAAGTTTAAGTTGTAACTACCGTTAACTTTGTCGTTAACTTAAAAATCTGTAGATTTTGACTAGACCTTATATTAAAAAGTCACAAAACTATTTTATAAAAAAGTTAACCGTGGTTTAATCATCGTTTAAGTCAATGGCCAAAAGTCAAACCTCGAGAAACATACTTTTACAGGGTTGTTTAAGAAAACTTTGTAATTGGCGGGTATCCGGTTCGACATCGCCTTAAAGAAACTTAATCAAAGGGATAGAATTTAAAACGGAATATACAACAACATCTGAGACTTTAGACTGAGAAACATTATTTGAAATTCTTAGTAAATGTTCAAATGAACTGATGATAAGACGAACCTGTATTATGTACTAAAACGGGTGAATTTCATGAAATTATGTACCGTATAAGCCTTATAAGTAATTTGATATTATTATTAGCTTATCTAAGTAATGTTTGTATTTTGTTTGGACTTCATTTCGACAAGAAAAATAATTTAAAGTTATCTAAAGAAGTTAAAATTCCATCATACAACTATTTTAATTGTTTGTTTTTAGGGTTCCGTACCGAAAGGGTAAAAATGGGAGCCTTTTACTAATTAGAAGCTGAAGTTTCGAGGGGTTTACAGTTACAGGTAGTGATGTGCCGTTCCCGGGAATATTGGGAATTTTGGGAATATTCCCAGTAACGTTCCCGGCAATATTCCCAAAAATGGAAATATAGGGGAAAATTGCTTACATTGCGTATTAGTTTTCTATGTTTTTATTTTTATCGTTCAATTTGCATTACTAATATCGTTTAATATGATGCAAAAAGTTAATTGCCCTTCTAAGGCGAAAATTTCCGTAAGTTTCCAATATTCCTGGGAATATTCCGAGTAAATTTCCAATGTTTCAGGGAATATTCCCGATGATAATGAAATACTAAAAGTTTAGTTATAATGTTTTATTATGGTGTCTAATTAGAATTACATCAAATGGGCACCAAGGATTGTAAGGCCCAAAAGCCAAATTAGAAAAGAACTAAAGCAGCCGGAAAACGATTCTCGGCTCCAGCTTATTCAACTACGGCCTCCGAGGAAGATATGAATGGTGTCGTTGGGGATATCGAGTGTCCTTAATAGCTTGCACTCCCCGTTTCCGTTTCCGCACATCCATCCAAAGTCGCGGTTATCCCGTCCCGAGCCCTATGTGTACCGTCCCCGAAGCCCATTGCCCGCGGCGTTGGTTACATCGCTGTGCAGTGGGGAGAAGTAGTTGTATTCGGTGTGTGCTTTGCACCGAGGCGGCGCGATTCTGAGTTCGAATCCTTCCTGGACGAGATTGGGGCCGTTTGGGCCCGGCTTCAGTCTCGTCCCGCACTCGTCCTGGGGGATTTCAACTCACACTCGCCCAGGTGGGGCGGCAGAGCTACTGACACTCGGGGTGGAATACTCGAGGACTGGGTCGACACTATCGGCCTCGAGGTCATCCACAAGCACTTTCGTGGCACCACGGGGAGAGTCGATCGTGGATCTCACGTTTGTTTCTCCCGCTCTTGCCCGTAGATTGTGCGACTGGAGAGTAGTGGAGGAGATGGAGTCTATGTCGGATCACCGGTATATCCAGTTCGACATACTCTTCGCCCAGACATCTAACTCTCCGGTCAATTTCCTTTGTATGGACCGTCCTCGCTAGACGCTGAAGCGGCTAGATCCGGAGCTACTCGAGTAGGCAACCACTATCCAGGCCTGGGTGCCCGTGCCGAAGGCCCTGGATGATGTGAACTCTGAAGTTGAGTGGCTCATGGGGGCCATAACCAGCGTCTGCGACTCGGCGATGCCCCGTGGGAAGTCCCTCGCGACAGGAGTACTGATGGTGCGCGGAGGTAGCCTCCCAACGCGACGCCTGCGTAGTAGCGCACCGCCCGTACACCCGACATCGGAGTCGTCGCCGAGGTCGCCGTCTTACACCAGGAGAGGTGGATCTCGTGAAGGAGGAGCTCCACGTCCCCTATAAGCAGGCCAAGAAGGCCCTGATAGCGATGGCCACTACCAAGAAAAAGGCTAAATCTAGCATTTGGGGACTCGATCGGTCTATAACTGATCCCTGACGGTTGCCCTTCGGGGTGACCTGACGGTACAGCAGACCCCTCTCTTTATACTCTTGCATAGCTGGGGACGGTATAACATATATGCGTAAGTATTAGAGAACTGGGTTTGCTTGCCAAGAAAAGAGGATATGCTAACATCGTTGAGAAAAAAGCTCAGCTAAAAAAAGCTAGGAAAAAGCTCAGACCCCTTCCATAACAACGACGCTTGATCCGAATTTCGTTTCGGAGATCGTTGCGGCTTTTAAAGAAGGCTTAAACGATAACCCTGAAGTGACCGCTGAGGTGTTAAAAATGGTTCTCCGTCGTGTCAGAGCCAAGGCCACTGCACCTGGGCCTGACGGTATACCAGGTCGCGTGTTGGCTATGGCCTCGAAACATTTGGGAGACCATTTTCGGAGACTGTTCTCCGTCTGCCTTGACCATGGGGAGTTTCTAGGCCCTGTTTTTAATTTTCCAATTATGAACTATAAATGTTATTTAGGTAAGTTAGCTTAGATATAAGTTACAACAAATAATCTGCAGTAATAACTCGATTTACTTTGACAATTATATAATATTGATTGTTGGAAACTTTGGGGAATATTCCCGGGCATATTGGGAATATTCCCGTAAATTACTATGAGTAAATTACTGGGAATTGGGAATATTCCCAGCGGCACATCACTAGTTACAGGAGGTAAAACCTTGCAAATTCATGTTAAGAGAGGCTATTTAAATGTTTTAAAATAGTTTTATTATGAATTTTGAAGTAAAAAAAAAAGTATTACAGACCTACCTAATTTTAGACCTTTACCAAACTTAAAGTGGAACCAAATGGTTGATTTGACTTTACCTTTTGACCGACTTAAAAAATAAAAAAGTTCACTGAGAACTAATTTATTTTTTGTTATAATTGTAAAATTATTTTTTAAGAAATTAACGAAAGTAAATCTCGAAAATAATGATATTAATAATGTATAAACATTTACTAACACCAATTAACAGAAATACAGAATTTTCTGACCATTCTAAAAAGAGTACCTGTGTTTAGAATAATAGTCTAGTATTACAATTTTTTTTATTTACATTTTTATATTACATTTCTGTTGTAATATTGTTCCGGCTGCGTTCCACCGTAGATGTGTAGCCAGAGATGTGTTTGTTAAGAACTAATTGCATTCTAACCTTCATTTTGAAGACCCCTTCGGAATAAAATACCAGAATGCACTAAATTACTCATTTTTGGGGTTCAATCAATATAATGGGCTTCTAAAGAACAGGGTACACTTATGAAGCACTTGAAACCACCTTCTCATCAGAAAACTTCTCAATAATTAAAGTTACGGTTATAAATTTGATGATGTTACGTGCTAAAACCTCGCAGTAGCCGTAAGTTTACGCATTGCGCCGCTAGATGGCAATACAACTATGGCTCGTGTTTTCTGAATCGCGGTATCGTTATTCGCCCCCGCGCCTAGACCACCGCTCGTACATTTAACTTCAGTATCGCTTCTGGCCTTTTGGCTAAGATCAAAGTGTAGTATCTGTTCTTTTCAGCTTAATATCTGAAAGTTCCTCCATTGGAGGACCAGTATATTAAACTGATTTTTGTAAAACGACGGGATGTTCGGAGCTCGCTCCACTCCCGTCACGGGTCGGCCCGGCATTGCAGTGCCGCCGGGATCGGCCCACACAATACATGAGACAATTACTACGCTGTTTCCTACTTCACTATGGGGAGTGAAGTAGGAAACTGACAATTACTTATACAGTGAAGTAATTGAAGGGAATAAAATATTCACTCGAAATGAAATTAAACGGAGAAAAAATTTTGCAGCGTAAATTACTTTTTATTGGGAATAATATAAAACAAATGAGATGTAAACCTTAGATGAAAACAAAATTAGTAGATACGGTATATTCCAACATTGCGTATTCAAAAAATGAGCTAGAAACACCTATACATGCATTTTCATAAAATTATTGTATTTTAAAACATCTGTCTTTAAGAATGATTCAGACATTTGTAAATAAGCAAAAAGGTATTCTTATGGCTGTCAAAAAGATGATCGCAGTGTGACAGCACGTGCTCACGCGGCAACGGTTCGACATACGACTGAGGCTAGTGCGTCAGCTAGACGCAGTTTTATTGTCTCATTTTCCGAGACTACGTACCGTATCTTTAGTTTTTTGTTTTAATCTAAGATGTAAACTAGTAATTTACCGCTGGAAAAATGAAAAAAATGTTTCTCCGTTTTATTTCATTTCGAATGAATATGTTGGAAAACCTTGTGGTGGGGGGGGGGGGGCCCTATGAAAGTAAAATCTTAAAACGAATAATATAAAACTAAATTTTTCATAATTTATTTTGGTATTAAGTTTGTATGGAAATGGTAACAGTCGCCGCGTTCTTAAAATAGGCCAAAATATCCTCACCTGCATACAGTGCCACCATCCTCTGAAATCGGTAAGCTAAAATACAATCTGGACCTATCCAGTAAAACTGACAGTTTTTTTATTTATTTATTTCGCGTAAAAGGAACATGTAGAACGTTTGAGACATACATCATATTATTTTTATTATGTAAATCAGTGGTTCCTCAAGTGTGGGGCGCGCCCACCTGGGGGGGCGTAGAGACCTTTACAGGGGGGCGCGAGCCACCTGTATTGAAAAACCTACGATCGCTGAGAGAATGCATTCCAGACTATAATGTTGTTTTCTCAGTGGAAGAATGTTAAGAACCTTATTGGCCTCTAGACTGGCAGCGGCTACCTTACTGCCTGTCTGTCCGGCCTTCACCAGGCTGTATCTCATGAACTGTGATAGCTAGACAGTTGAAATTTTCACAGATGATGTATTTCTGTAGCCGCTATAACAACAAATACTAAAAATATTTAATTGGGTCTTCCATACAACAAACGTGATTTTTGATATATAAACACAACGATATCGCGATGTATTTTTACCACTGGCACCATCTAGTGAGATGAAATGATAGACTGACGCCAATGGTAAAATAAATAAATTATAACGTTCGCGTTGCGTTCACGGATTGGTTGGTCCAGGCTTCATTTTAGGGTTCCGTAACCAATTGTGATAGTGGTAGCTACGGAACCCTTCGTGTGTTAGTCCGACTCGCACTTAGCCGGTTTTTTTTCTGATCTGATATTCTGGACTGGAGGAGGGAGGGCGCGGCTTTTTTTTATGGTCGAAAGGGGGCGCGTCTCAAATAAGTTGGGGAACCCCTGATGTAAATGGACTTGGTTGGAGGTACCTAAATGGACCGATTCTATTAGTTCTTCACAAACACATCCCTCTCACATCTTTAGCGAAAATTCAGGGCCTTAAGAACGTGGCGACTGTTACCATTTCCATACAAACTTAATACCAAATATTTTTTCATTGAAAAATGTTTCTCCGTTTTATTTGAATGTGAATGAATATTTTGGAAAACCTTGCGGTGGGGACCCTTTAAAATTAAAATCTTAATCCGAATAATATCGATATTAAGGTAGAAAACTAAATTTTTCATAATTTATTTTGGTATAAAGTTTGTATGGAAATGGTAACAGTCGCCACGTTCTTACATGTGTTTTATTTTTATTTTCTTACCTCGGCATTTCGACTATATAACAATAGTCTTGGTCACCAGGAGACTGATCCGGCAAAAAAATAGGAAAGTAAAGATCGTGTGAGTTTAAAAACTTTCAGGGTTTTATACGTTTATATCTCACCAGAACTCACCTCACCTCAGCTTTCTTTTTTTCGAATTCGGTTCCACATTTTTTTTGATAATTTTGCAAAACTTCGCTAAAGTTTATGAAGTGTTAGTGATTTCTTTCATGAATCTGCCAACAGTTGCTAAACCGGTTTCGAAAAAAAAACGGGATAAGGCATGTTTCAGACATTTTAATTTTTAATTGTAGCCCTGGAGCACTGAAAATTTACATATAGAAAAGAATATTTTCTATTTGGTTATTGTGAAGTGACATAAAACATAAATTATAATAAATAAAACTAGTAAATATCACCTGAAATCTTATAATAATATGAATATAATATTATAATAGTATAAGATGATTTTTATTAAATAATTTAACCCCTGTGATGTAAATAAAAAAATAAATATTAACAGGTTTTTATGTAAATATTGATGTAAAATATTAATTCATTTATTATTATTAATCAACAATTTAGGAATAGCATAGATTAGGGGACCGTCCTTAACGCATAACTTTTTTTTGACCTAAACACAAAAGGCCGAAAATATAAGGCGTAATTGCAAAAAGCATAATATTTATAAGGCATAAAGTAAAAAAGCATAAACTCTTTTGGCATAATTTCAATTGGCATAACATACAGAAGGCATAAACAAATAAGACCTAATACTCTTTTTTTTTTACGTGGAGAAATGCGCGCGCATACTGCTCTACCACGGGGAGGTAGTGCAATTATGTGGGACGGGTCAGGTCCGTGGTCCCGTCGCCAACCACTTTTCGGCTGCAGAGGATAGGGAGAGCGGCAACGACACACCGTCACTCCTCTTTCCCTGCAGCCCCACCGCGTCCGCCATCAAAACGGTGGCGACCCCGCCAAGGCCGCGGAAGGTAGGGAGAGCGGCAAAAGCACACCATTTGACGACCTCTGTGGCGCGTCGTGCGAAAGCGCGACTGCAATGCAGGAGGTTGCGGGTTCGATTCCCGCCGGGTGCAAGTATTTATGCTTATAGAATAATTATTTGTGTCTGGTCTGGGTGGTCTCTATGTATAATATGTATGTATTTACAAAAAAAATATATATATAAGTATTATATCCGTTGTCTAGTCACCGTAACACAAGCTTAGTCGCTTACCATGGGGCTAGATGGCGCTGTGTGTTGTCACAGAATTTATTTATTTATTATCACTCCTCTCCCGCCGCGGCCTCCCAACTCTCAGCCGCAATACCTCCCATACGGCATTGCGGCCCGCCTCAGTTGCGTGTCGCCCATACACCACGCAGCCTACTGGCCGCTTCATCGTTGGCTTTGCCCTAAAGCCCTGATGAGCGGCCCCTCCTCAGGTTCCTCTTCGCTTCACCGTGGGTGACCAAGCCACAGGTATACCAACCTAGAAAATTGTATCATGATAAGGCCAAGAACTTCGATAATTTTGCCATTAATCTATTATGTTAAAAAATATTATGCCAAAAGATCATTATGCTAAACAATATTTTGCCATATTAAGTTATGCCAATTGACTATTATGCTTAATGTAATTATGCCATATAACCATTATGCTAAAAAAATATTATGCCATTTTAAATTATGTCAACTGAATATTATGCCTTATGAAATTATGCCAATTGAGTTATGCCTTATGAAATTATGACAAAAAAGTTTGTGCGAAGAGTGGTGTTCCCATAGATTAGACGTACTTTGTAATGTTTTTATTTCTCTACTAAATAAGCAACTTTTGTTTCTGTGCCTTCTGATGTCAATTTGCTAAGCAAATACTAAAATGACTTAGTAACTATTATGTAAAGTAGCTAATTTGTTTTTCGATAAAGCTGTGTATAGTATATTGCAAACAAAAAAAACTTCTAAACCAATGGTTTCGGCCGTCAAAATGTTAACAAATTCTTTATTGATTTTTTTTAAATCCTTTCAAAATCTTTAGTACCCAGCGGGACTAAAGTTTATGAAAGCATTTAAAAAAAAGTAGTATTTCCTAAGTGTGGTAAATACTTAGAAACAATGTTCACAAAAAAACGGCCTAAAGCTTCAAGAAACTAGCATAATATTGTTTTTCTTATCTGTGTCAACATAAAGAACACCATCTGTATAGATAAGAGGATTTCAATTATTTTTTAATTAAAAGGTTAAAAAAATAAATGTTTCCGCTCATCCGGTAACCGTTCCCATCAAAAGGCTATATCAGCGCGGCGTATCAATATCGTATTAAGGATTCTAATGTGCTTGTTGCTTTTAAAGCGAAATTAAAAAGTTGTTTAGAAATATTAGTATTAACTTTTTATAATCGAAGTGATGTATGTAAAGGTCTACCAGAAACTCATGGCATGAGAAAAAAGAGAATAAAACTCATTTTTCGGTTTTAATCGCGTGGTGTTTATATTTTACCATGACTCATGATCATGACATTAGGTACCTACGCCTACGCTACATTTATTTATTATTTATTATTTAATACAACATTTTTTTTAACTGGACATACCTACACACGTCTAAAGTCCACCTACCAAATTTCAACAGCATCAGTTGAGTAGTTCAGACACAGGACACTATTTTCCATTTTTTAAATTTGCTACACGATGTATCTAAAAACAAAACTGTCACCAGCGCCAGGCGGCCGCGGCACCGAGTAATAATCTTACAGAGAAACAGCTTGATACAAGCCCGCGGCGTAGGTACTTCACTACATGCGCAGTTATGTGTGCGTGACCTCTCTCACCAACAGTGTGCCGACGGGTTCACGTACGTGAGCCGAGTAGGCTCTTCGGGCGGTCTCGGCAAACCCGAGCGGAAAGCGGTGAGTGACTTTTCACAGCTTTGCGCACACATAGCTGTCCATGTAGTGGAGTACCTACCACCGCGGGCTTGTATGAAGCTGTTGCTCTGTAGGATTAATACTCGGTGGCCGCGGCACGTACTTACACTGTGCACATGGGTACATGGTGTTCGTATTGGTTTTAATTGTTTAGGATATTTAGTTTGTTTGAAAATTTTACTTTTTTAATTTCAGTTCTCTGATTAATTATACAATTCCAAACTATTCAAACATATTTTAACAACCCAGGGTTTTGTTTAATGTTGTATCGTCCTATCCACCTTGTATAAAAAAAAAATACCCAATTTGCCATCAAATTCTGGTACACCTATACCTACTTACGCTTACCTATTTGATGTTGCTAGATATAAAATGACGCAGAGAGATGAGATTATCTAAGTATTTACAAACATGGATATAAGTGGTCTATCGGTTGTCTAGTGCCCATATCACAAGCCTAGTTGCTTACTCTGGGGCTAGATGGCGATGTGAGCAACGTCTTGCTATGGTAGCTATCTGAAAGTTTTTGTGTAAACATGTTTGTTTGTACCTCCTTTTCGCAAAAACTACTGAACCGATTCGGATGAAACTTGGTATACAGATAGCTGGAGATCTGCATTAACACATTGGCTACTTTTCATCCCGATATTCTCCCGAGATCGGGACTTACGCGGGTGAAACGGCGGGGTGCAGTCTACAACAAACGTTGTTCGTTTTGATGTAAAAAAGTACCCCCCCCTGCCTGGGGTTTGATTGGAACAAAATAACCCTGAATATAATTTGAAACGTAGATAGATTTATAATTAAATAAATATTAGAATGTATAACTTGTATTTTCAGTGATAAACTTGTATTGGATTTTGTTTAATGAATTAACATCCGAGATTTTAATAAATAAACGATTTTATCTTACATAGATTTCTAGTTATTTTACCTTAAGTCTTATTTGTTAGGTTATTTTTACCTGGCAACATTTATTGTACAACAAATTACACATTACCTACCGATCAGAGCACGTATTCTATATAGCCAAATCGTTTTAACATCGCTTTAGCATTGTACAGATTTATCTCGATTTTTTTAACAATTTAAGTGCCAACAACACACTTCGGCAATAATCCGTCCCAAGAACTCTTGCTTAGAACGGATTACCCCCAAAACGCATGCGGATTATCGGCCGGTAAAACGCAGCTTTGTGGAAAAGCCTACGAGCATTTAACATTGCATTTTGGCAAAATTTACTTTTTGTTTTAATAACGTACTTACCTAACTAAATGGTTAATCAAAGGTTACCTAACTCAGTTGCCTGGAAGAAGTACCAATGAATTCATTCGATTTTAGTTTAATATGATAAAGATTTTGTTTATTTAGTTTCTCTATTTATCTGCGTCTCTTGTATTTTTGTATAATTATGTTTCATTTATAATTAGTGATGCGCCGAGTACCAGTTTTACCGAGTAACCGAGTACCGAGTATTACTCGGTTCAAAATCTACCGAGTCGAGTACTCTGCCGAGTTACTCGGTTCATTTAAATAACCGCGAAAACTAGTTGCAACGCGCTCCAGACGACGCGCGACAGGCGAGGCGACTCGAAGCAAGCAGGTTTTCTTCATTACTAGCTGCGCCCGCGGTTCATCATCATCATCATCCGAGCGATGTCACTGATGGGAACATCTCATCATCAACACTCTCGGGAGCCCGGAGTCCGCTATCCTACTTTTACGTCTCTACTTCGCACGATCTTTGGCATCCCGTTTAGTAAGGCCATTTGCACGCATATCTGCTCTCTCGTCGTCAAGCCAGCCTTTCTTGAATCTTCCCAATCTGCTGTGGTCGGGCGGAGCCGCCATCACTCCACGTCGCGTCACTCCACACATCCAGCGCAGCATTTTCATCTTCGTGAAACGCAGCTCCTGCTTATGTCGGTCAAGCACTGGCCACTATCACTATCGTACAAAAGGACAGGTCTAGTGATCGTTTTATACAATTGTTCCTCTTAGTTCAACCGGTATTTTGGAGTCGCAGACGATACCAGTTACCTCTCGACACTTAGCCCAAGTTACCGAAACACGAGACTTGACGTAGCAACCGATGTCCCCGGACGCACAAATCCCAAGTACTTAAATTGGTCTGTCCGTTTGACCATATGACCGTCCACACAGGTGTGCTATCCACGTGCACAAAGTGGCCATAGCCACTTTGGGCGTGTAGATAGCGGGTCCTTTAAGAAGACCGAACTAGCGTTTGAGGACACGATCTGTCTAAAACAGATCCCTGATGATTGCTTTTGGGAGTAACCTGACGGTACAGCAACCCCTTATCAGGCGTAATCAGTGGCAGAAGTTCCTGATTCGGAAGGAGTTCCGATATCTGCACCTCTTTACACCTACTGCTTATTTAGCAGCTCGTGGGAATATGAGCGCCATCTCTCCTTCACCACGAGGTCCTCGTATAGCAGGTTGCCATAGGAATTTTTTACATTGCGGCACAGGGATATATCCTGCGCCGCTTTGATCCCAGAACATGCCTAGGCCTACTTATAAATAAGTTTCTGCCCAACAGACGTTTCCAACTTATCGTACAATGGCTGTCAGTGGTGCTGTCTGTCTCTGGCTATACTGCTCTTTTAGTGGACGTTTGGCGGACCTGTACGAATCGCGATCTTCAGGAGAGTTAGACGCTTGCCACTTTACCAGCTTATGTGTCGATATAAAGTTCTTTAGCTCTGTACCTTTGTGTAAAATTTCATCTAAATTGGTCGACCCGTTTGAGCGTGAAGGAGGAACAAACATATACATAAACTTTCACACTTAGTTAAGAAGCCAAAGCAGTACACAGATGAAATCCTTCACAGATATATATATCCGAGTTACTCGGCTCATGAACCGAGTACCGAGGCCGAGTACGAGTAGTAAAAAACTGCCGAGTACCCGAGTAACGAGTACTCGGCAGAGTACTCGGCTCATCTCTATTTATAGTTGATTTATTTTTTTGTATTATTTTGGTACAATAAAGCATTCATTGATTGATTTACGCTTTATTGTACCTTAATATAAAGAAACAAATAACATTTTATTATTTATCTATCTATTCTAAATATTTTCTGGTTAGGCAGTCGTTACACCACCCGATTTGTCGAGCCCCACAGTCTACACGACACACATCTTAAAAAAAAACGTTTACACATCGACATTGTGGTTAGATGTGTGCTGTAGGTTTTGACTAAGGAAACTTGCAAGTGGGATGATGACCATTAGAAATAAAATGACCACAGATTACCGCTTGAATAAATTTAATTTGACATTAAAGTAAATATTTACAATTTAAACGATGACTAGATTCATTTTGTATTGAGCACAACGTACACACATTCATTATAAAAGAAAAAATAATATTTTAAGAACCTTTGAATTATAATATTAATTGTTGAGAAATCCAGCAATTAACGATAAATACTTAACATCAGTAGCTTTCCACGAAGTTTTTTGAGTATTTCAATTTCTAACCGACATAAAAATGGAAAAATAATAGCTATTTTGCTTATTTTTTCATCGGTGTTTCTGTATCTTCTGTGTGAACACTATGTTCTTCTCTCGTCAGTGCGAGAGTGACAGTGCGATATTTAAAGAGGAGTAACAGAGATAGATGGAAAACTTAATATAACTACGAAATTCTTCATGTAAAGCAATCGAGGTTTGTATAGATAGCAAGCACTTTGCTTTCAAGTGTTTTGTGTAGGTACATAATATTTTGTAATGCTTCGGAAGTGAAATATTTTTGAGATAGTGTATAGATAGGTACTTTGATCTATAAACTACTATTGAAGTCACATAAAACAAAATTAATTCAAAAATAAAGTGCTTACATAATATTAAACATTAAAGATACCCACTTTCACACAGGAGTATACTAAATATTTTTAAATTGTGAACAAATTAACATTCCAAATAACAATACAAATACAATAATAACTTATTTAAATATAATTAGGTAACAATATGGCAATTTTGCAATGGCGATGGTGATTACTAATTATTAAGTCCCAATGCCTGAGGCAAAAAGAAAAACAAAGACACCGATTGGCAGGTAGGTATTAAAAAAAAAATAGTTGCTGACATCTACAACACACATCGAAAGAAAATGTCGATGAGTACTTGATTTTTTTTGGATGTGTGCTGTAGTTGTAGACAAAGGAAGCCTGGAAATCAGATGATGTAACGACCGCTTTACAAATTAAATGTATTTATTTCTTTTGAACGGTCGTTACACTATTCGATTTGCAGGCTTTACGTTAACGGCTTCACCACACATAAAAAAACATTTACACGATGTGTAAACGTTTTTGTCCCCTTAGGTACTGTCCAAAAGAAGCCTGCAAATCGGATTATGTAAAGACCGCTTTACGGTAATCATCAGACAGTACGTTTTTTCTTTTACTTCTTGCCATAGCAATAGAGATACAATAATTTATTCGCAATTGCCTAAAATTGAACACTTTATTAAAAATTAACAATCTATCTAGCTTTAAAATCTAACTTATTAATTATAAAGTGATAAAGTAACAAAAACAAACACACACATTTAACATAAAATATCCGTGTAACGGAACGCAACTTTATTTTTACGAAACTATTCAGGTGTCACTGTTTTGACTGATTTTAAAAATAGCGAACTCAGTGTAAAAATATCATTTTTTATGATTTTTGTATTAAAATTAGAATGTAGATACCGTTTATTAACGTACATAACGATGTTTTATTTGTATTTAATTTGTAAGGACCCGTAAGTAGGTACCTATGTCTTATGTTTATTGCTCAAGGCTTTCTACTAGACATACGATTTTCGATTATGCATTGCTCCTTGTAAAATAATTCTACACCCCATAAGATTTAAAAAGTTTCATCCGGTGACTTGTATCAATATTACAAGCGAAGTAATTTGAAAGCGCTGTTTGCGACACTTATATTTTTTAATAGGAAGGTACCAAGTAGTTAACTTCGTCCAGGTGTTAAAATAATAAATTCATGAACACATAAAATTACATTACATTGATTGGTCGCGTTTTCCAGCTAAAAAAGGTTAAGTCAGTCGGGTTTGACAGTTGGACGGTCAGTATGTCAGTCTGTTTGACCGTCTGACGGCGGCATTACAGCCCTAAAGGTCCGAACAGTAACTTGGCTTGGTTGTCGTCGGTTTGGTCTCCGAGGAACATCGCAAATAGTTCCTGATACCTGGATAGTGTGAGACCGCCTTTTCTTCTATCGTCATCCTGCAAGAGAAGAAATGTATTATTAACCGACTTCAAAAAAGGAGGAGGTTCTCAATTCGACCCGTAAAACGACGTTTAAAGGGTCGTTACACGATCCGATTTACAGGCTTCATTTGTCCACTCCTACAACACACATCGATTGGAAATGTCGATGGGTAGGTATACCTTTACGAATTTATTTCGAAGTGTGCTGTACATATGGACACCCTGCAAATCGGACAGTAAAACGACCGCAATATCTTTAAAAATTATGGTAATTTAGAGTGAATAAACCAAAGTTATTGTAGCCATGACAAATCAAGTTTAAAAATAGCCCTCTCAAATCAATTTAACATGAACTTTAATAGGAACCCAGTAGTTTAAACTATATTTACAAACAGATATAGGTACATACAGAATAGGTATTTAAATATGATAAAATGTGTGAAAGTGTGTATGTTAGTTAACCCGTTGACTACCGAAAACACACGCAAATGTGTTGCGATTTTTCGGTGTTGCGTTTGATTTTGCAATTTGCGATGATTTACGAGTTCAACGTCAACAGTAAAATGTTCGGCCGATATTTATGTAGGTAAACTGCGAAGGAAAGTTATACTAATTTTCATGTGTTGCACCCGTTAACCCAATTGCTGCCCTTGTATTATAGCTTGTATAGATAGATAGATATAAACTCTATTGCACCAAAAATTTACAAAACACATTACAAAAACTTTCAGCTAATTTTAGAATAGGTACAATGGGCGGCCTTATCGCTAAAATCTATCTCTACCAGGCAACCTTCCGTTGTATTAAGGTCTCTGTATACGTAACGTTTCCCGGACGGGACGTGCCAATTTCTACATACAAAAATCCCGTCGGGGCGACGATGGGGATGGCACGGGACTTTTGTATGTAGAAATTGACACGTCCCGTCCGGTAAACGTTACGTACCTTTAGAGGCGACACGGATGCGTGATACCTTTAATACCCTTAACAAAGGGCAGCTAATGTTTAAAGAGATTGTCTTAGGCTTTATTCGACCAAACTAGAATAAGCAATGGAACACTTGATTCTCTTAATATGAAAATTAGTTCATTATCCTTCGCGGTTTTGCTGTCGTAAAATATCGGTCCTGTGGTGACAAAAAGTAGCCTTTGCTAATCCAAAAATTTAACTATGGGTGCCCCGATGCGATATATCGACGAGATCCGGCGAGTAAATCCGTGGCAAGCCGTTAGCTAATAGATTCTATAGACTAGTAGTCCAGTTGGCAAAGATCCAGCGAGGAAACAGGCACGGTCCGTTGCATAATTTAATATCTTTTCAAAATGCACATCACATTTCGGGAATCATGTATTTTAGACGAATATATTGTTATTTTTGGGAACCGGCAGACATTCCTCATTTCTAGTTGCTTGGTAGTTGGCGCCTCGCGGCTTTCTGTAGGAAGGTATACCCTATCCAATTTGTCGGGGCGTATTAAACCCCACGGTTTAAATGGCCCTTTAAACCTTTAAATCATAGAGTGGTCTAAGTTCTATTTGCGACAGCCAGAATTCGTTTCAGGGCCTGTAGGTACTCTAAGCTCTAAATTGCAGGAGCTTACTCGTGCAGTTCTTAACCATACCTGCAGTTTTCTTTCACTTCTTTAAAACAATGTACCTACAAATAAATAAATAACATTCCAAACAACAAAAATCGGTTAGATTTAGTAAGTAGATATTTAAGTACAGGTGCCGGCGAACACCTTGAAAAATACTGACGTTGAAGGAATCTGGAAAGCTACCGCGGTTCTTCCGTTGACAGCAACTCGATCCCGACGCAGTAGTTTGACATCTCTGACAGCGGAGTTTTCAATTTTAAAACCGCGCATCCATGGCCGTCAGCCGTCGATTTGAAGATTTTCTTTCAAAATCTTCAATTCAATTCAATTTTGTCTGTGTTGCATTCATTCAATTTGGCTTCGGCATCGATATGAGTAATCGACGCGCCGATTTGAAATATTCGCGGTTCGAAATTCGGCTGTCAACTGTCAAATGAATCCGATCCCGATTCCGACGGAAGAACCGCGGTAGCTTTCCAATTCACGCAGTACGTTGACGTGCTACTTTTATGAAAAATCGACTTCTTTTTTTCAAGATATTTGCCGGCACCTGTACATATTAGTTAAGCTCAGATTACAATCATAATAATATGTCCAGTATTTACAAATAGTAACAATTAAGTATGTGAGTGGCACATGATGGATGCCATCTCCACGGGTGAGATGAATTCATAAATCAACACGATAGGTACTCAGATAAGACGTTAATGTGACGAGCAGTCGTGTAAACTCGCCGAGAGGGACGTACGGTCAGCATCAAAATTGCCGATGACAACATTCATTCATAGAAATATTTTATAAGGTAACCTAAACTAACCTAACCACTATCTTGTTACGGGTGATTTTTGATGATTTCCCAAATGGATTTCTCCTTGTACTTATAATGCCTTGCGCATTAAACATATGAAATATTAACATTCAGATATTCAAAATCGTTAAAAAAACCTGTCTTTCCTAGAAAATATTTTTTACAAGGAGAAATACATCATCAAAAATTCTCCCATGACAGGATTCGAACCTGTGCCCCTCGCTTGCCGGGCGAGTGCACTACCGCTGCGCTACACGGGAACCCACGTGTCATGGTGAATTTTTGATTATGATCTCTCACTGTTTACCGACTAAGGCTCGGTTTGAACGCCATCTACCAGTCCAGTTTTACAACTATTGACTAGCTCAGATGGTTAACTTTACAGTTAACGCTTCCGACGTGAGATGTCGTTCTTTCTCCTATTTTAAAATATTTTTTACAAGGAGAAATACATCATCAAAAATCCTCCCATGACAGGATTCGAACCCGTGCCCCTCGCTTGCCGGGCGAGTGCGCTACCGCTGCGCTACACGGGAACCCACGTGTCATGGTGAATTTTTGATTATGATCTCTCTCTGTTTACCGACTAAGGCTCGGTTTGAACGCCATCTACCAATACAGTTTTACAACTATTGACTAGCTCAGATGGTTAACTTTACAGTTAACGCTTCCGACGTGAGATGTCGTTCTTTCTCCCATTTTAATATTTCTTATGTTTTTATTGCTCAAGGCATTTTTACTAGAAAATATTTTTTACAAGGAGAAATAACCTATCTTTCCTTTTTAAATTTTCAGAATGTCTACTTACCTACCCTTATCCCCACAATCAGTAGCTTATCAAAGTTATCACACTGGCCAATTGTAAGCAAAGCGCGATCACGCAGCGAGTTCGCCGCGGACTCACGGCGAACTCGCTGAGTGATCCCGTTGAATTTGCTCACAATTCGCCAGAGTGATAAGAATATTATGATGTACCCATAGGTCAAATCGAATTTTAATGCTGACGGTACAATTAACAGAACGGGGCATACATTAGGCAAACAGCGGCATGGACGATTAACGACATATTAATGATATCTTAAAATAAGATATCCTTAAAATATCATTCGTACAAAATTTAATGATAGACGGGTGGTAGGTATATCCTAAAATATTTTATATCGTAATTGAATTTCTTACCCGTCTAAAATTTTAATTAATTTAGTTTTTGTTATTCTATCATTCCTCTACTAGATAATGCACGTATATTATGAAAAATAGTCAATATAGGTACTTACTTATTATGTATGTATTTGTATATATGACTACGTTTGTGAAGTTGGTATGGAGAAAAGAGTAGATAGACCCTTAAAATTTTAAACAATTTAACTAAGTATTAGAATTATTTGAGATCAATTCGAACGTAATTAGTACAAACAAAGTACTATTTTTAGTAACATTGCTTCTTTTGTCTGTACTATTTTTACGTTTCGATTGTCCCACTAGTCCACCGGGCGATCTATATTAGTCCGGCTATATTTGCTAGCAATTATCAATAGCACAGACTGCGGCATCAATTACTCTGGTATTTAAGGGTATCATGTCAATGACATTAATCTCAGAATCGGTGCCAAGCGAGAGCGACCCGACTGTATTTCGAGTGACACTGAAATTGGTGATATTTGTTGAAATCGTGTGTTTATTAAATTACAGGACTAGGTATTTTCTGTTTTGTGATAAAGTGATAACTATGCTATTTTATTTAGCTGTGTAGCCCCGGCATAGAATAGGGTTACCCCATCTCATACCGTGGGTGTCGTAAAAGGCGACTAAGGGATCTGCAACCCGTTCCATGACTTCTACGCATATATGTTATAGCGTCCCAAGCTATAACCAGCTAGGGTATAGATGGGTCCGCTGTTCCGTCCGGCCACCCCGGAGGGCAACCGTGCGGGATCAGTTATAGACAGATCGTGTCCCCAAAACGCTAGTTTCGGTTCTCTGATAAGGGAGAGCTTCCCCGTGCCCAAAACGGCACTACCAGATTGTCCAGACTGGTACCGGAGCAATTAAGCCGCTCACCACTCGTTCCACTAAGGCTCGCACTAAGGGATCTGAGGGAGATTAGCAAAACTTAAGTTCTCCCCGCGCGGTGGCGGATAAACTGCTTGATCCCTAAGAGGGTTGGTGTCAGGCAGGCGGCCGGCCGTAAAAACATTGCCAAATGTAATTGCAGAAGGTATGGTCAATGATGACTTACCGACTGCGCCGACCCCAAATAAAAAAAAAACAATTTGTGGTTTAGCGAACCTTGGGCTCCTGAGAGGGATGCAACCGGGAACATCGTTCGGATGAGAAGAAGATAACTATGCTATTTAAATTGTTCTTCAATATTCTAAAAGCATTTTTTAACGCCCGACGTTGTAGTAAATTCTAATCACTGGTAATCTATTAAGTACTAATATTATAAAGCTGAAGTGTTTGTTTGTTTAAACGCTCTAATCTCAGGAACCGCTGGTCCGATTTGAAAAATTATTTAAGTGTTGGATAGTCAATTTATTGAGGAAGCCAATGTTGTTAATATTATAATTTAAAAAAAAATAGGCGGCCGAAGTCGCGGGCACTGCTAGTGATAGTATATGTATGAGTGAGATTGTGAGGAGGTAATGGGCACTGTATGTTTGTCATATGTGATTCTGTGGAACCGTAAAGTCCACGAAACGTCGTCGGGCGTTGTTCTTACTTATAAACAGGAAATAATCACCCCTTGGGTACTTTTATAGGGTGGCAGAAATTAGGTACGTAGAACGAATTTTGATAAAGCTTGGAATTACAATGTATTAATTGTTCTTTTAAAAAAAATGCCAATACAACGATTTAAATATAATTATTCTACATTTTTATTCGTCTCCGAAATGAAAGTCACATAAAATTAATTCCGTTGTAAAACTCTTAATTAGCCTAAGATTTACGAGCTCTAAGATGTGAACACATTAAAAACAGATGTTAGTCATCTCGAGTTACAGTAAAAATGTTATTCGCCTTATCTTTTGTCATTTTATAAATTGTCTTTTAGAACTGAATTAAAATAACAGCGAAAATTGGCAACTTTACTATTTATTTTCACCTTTGTTTCATCTTAAGTTATCATTTTAATTTAGTCAGTTGTAAATTGTGGTTGTATTTTAGGTGTTTATTACTTTATTTCTACTAAAAACTAACAATTAACAGCGAGTTGAACACGCCATCGATTTCCATTATGTCATAAATCTACCACCATCCTCTGAACTCAGTCGCCTATATTTATAACTATCGCTTTATTTGTACAAAGAACTTACATCTAACAGCGGCTTGAACACGCCACCGATCTCCTTGATGTCTTCTACCACTATCCTCTGAACTCAGTCGCCTATGTTTAGTTAGTTATAAACTAACTAAACTATTAGCGATAGTTATAAAACTATCGCTCTATTTGAACAAATAACTTACATTTAACAGCGAGTTGACCACGCTACCGATCTCCTTGATGTCTTCTACCAACCATCCTCTGAAGTCAGTCACCTGTGTTTTAGTCTATGACTCTATTTGAACAAAGAACTTACATTCAACAGCGAGTTGAATACGCCACCGATCTCTTTGATGTCTTCTACAACTATCTTCTGAACTCAGTCGCCTATGTTTATAACTATCGCTCTATTTCAACAAAGATCTTACATTGAACTGCTGGTTGAACACGCCACCGATCTCCTTGATGTCTTCTACTACTATCCTCTGAACTCAGTCGCCTGTGTTTATAACTATCGCTCTATTTGACCAAAGAACTTACATTCAACAGGGAGTTGAACACGCCACCGATCTCCATGATGTCTTCTACCACTATCCTTTGAACTCAGTCGCCTGTGTTTATAACTATCGCTCTATTTGAACAAAGAACTTACATTTAATATCGCCCTGATGTCTTTTACCACCATCCTATGAACGCAGTCGTGTTAAAGGCTACAATTGAACAAAGGACTTACATTCAATAGGGAGTTAAACGCGTCATCGATCTCCGTTATTTCTTCGACCACCATCCTCTGAACGCAGTCGTATCTATACTCTTCTATACCGATCACTCCGTCTGTGTTTATGTCTACGGCTCGAAAGTTTGTCTCTATAAACGCCTTCATGGCTTGAGGGAATTCTTCATATCTAGAAAAAAATATACATTTTAGCGAAATTTAAGGTTTATAAAAATGTAAAAATCACGCAATTAAGGTCCGGGTATGTACTTAATAACCCTTATTAGCACCGGGCGATGAAATAGAATGTAGAAATGGTTTAGAATGTAAATAAAATGTCATGAAGTCACATGCGATGTAGATCATGAAAACATGCAAATTGAGATTTATAATAGAGCAACTAAGGGAAAACCTTAGGAACGTCTCTAAGTTCTGTCTTCAGTTATTACCTTCGACCTACGCAGGAGTTCATGACAGCCTTCTTGAATTCGTCGACTGTGATCATACCATCCTGAAATATGGACGACTTTTAACCGAGTGTGGGAAGGAGGGCCTTAGTGCTCATTGGATATTGACAAGGACAGAACGATTTAAGGATCCCACTCATTAATTAACGACGACCTCAGTCGCGCGTTTTTTTGTAATAATAATGGAACCCTTTGTGCGCGAGTCCGACTCGCACTTGGCTGATTCTTTTTTAATTATAAGTGGCATTTCTAGAAATATTTTACAAGGAGAAATGCATCATCAAAAATAATCCCATGACAGAATTCGAACATGTGCCCCTCGCTTGCCGGGCCTTTTCAGGATTACTTATTAATCTTCAACACTATTGATTAACTTTTTCAATAGTGTTGAAGACTAAAATAATGCAATTTTTAGTGTTTGTTAAAATCGGGTTCATGACTCCTATCCTAACATATTTCACTATTTTTTTTTAGGAATTATAGTTTTTTTTAGGAATAATACGTCCTGTATTATCTGTAAGTGATTTTTGCTTTTAAGTACACAGTTTTTGAATCTAAAATAGTGTTCAAGGGGTCCAATGAGCACAGGCCCTAATACACGACAAGTAAAGCGGAAGCGTGTGCGTGTGCGCAATGCGTGTGCGTGTGTGAGAAGAGGTTTATCTGCAGTTGTTTTAGACACCAAGCAAAGAGTAGCGTAGGCTTTCTACTCTACCTAGACGTTAACGTTCTTTAAACGGCTACTGTGCAGTCAGCAAAGGTCGATAACCATAGTCAGATTTCATAATAGCTTTACAATACTGTCGGCGGATCTAGGCCCGTCTGAAGTTAGGCTTTCCGAAAATTGTTGTTCCCATATTCCCGCGGGATCGGCACTTATGCGGGTGAAAATATTAATGTTGTAAAATATGTGCCATGTTGTACTATCTGTAAAGTTAGAGCTGATTTACATTTTCTCATGGCGGGAACATGGGGACAACAATTTTCGGAAAGCCTAACTTCAGACGGGCCTAGATCCGCCGACAGTATTGTACCTACTTGTATTATAATTGTGCGGTGTCAAAACAGGATAGAACGCCAGGAAAGCAGGAGCCTTGCAGTAGATGTCGTAGTTAGTAGGCCGGATCTAAGATGGTCAAAAAATGTACCATCAACACGACCAAGATGAGAGGACAGACACTGAAAATGTATGTCTATCTTCTCTTTTATAGTCCTGTTTTGACGATGATGTGAAGCGATTTTAAAAATGTGAATGTGGATCGACTTTTAATGCTGGCTGTACGAACATAACTAAACATCTTTATTAATTCAGTAACATACCAAATGATAGAGCGGATCCTATCGGTTATGTTTCCATACATTATAACCTACAATTACCCAAATAGAAACTAATTTCGCATTAAAAGACAAAAGATAAGTTATTCATCTCAGGGCAGGGGGTTAGTCGTCTTATAGGGGTATTTATCAAGAACGGTTTCCAAATTGTAGTTTCTCTCAATCTGTCACATAACATCGCAATAATATCGCTTTTACGGTGAAGGAAAACATCGTGAGGAAACCCACAGCTTAAAGTCACGCAAAAAAGCCCAGTTATAGCGCTAGTTGCGGAAACACACAGTAAAACCTCACTAACTTCCATTATTGTATTCTCTCCACTATTTCACCCGCATAGACAAGTCTCGATCCCTCGAGAATCGGGGATCGGGATCTATTATATAAAACCCTAAAACAAAACATTCTGCTCATTTTTATCAACTCCGTTCTAACTACTACGACACAATCTAACATCAAAAGCTCCGAAGCCTGCGTTGCATAGTGTAATGTGTGGATAACCGACATAGTCAGGCACCTTGTCGAAGTCAGCCAACTGGGCGATCTCCTCCCAGAGGGAGAGCATGATATGCTGGTACTTCTGCAGCCGTGCAGCGGAGCAGTCGCCCTTGCCTTCCAGGATGCAGGTGCGGAGAGCTAGGCATTGGAAGTCGTGTGCGTCTAGGTAGCCGTTGTTGTCTATGTCTGGAACAAGATTTATGGGTCACTTAGTACGTCTATTGTTCTTTTTGTATTCGTGGTAGTGTCACTTGGGCAGTGGGCACGCGGCTGCTCTCCTTTCTATAGAACCGAACATACTAGCGTTTGGGGACACGATCTGTCTATAACTGATCCCGGACGGTTAGGTACTCCTGGGAGTGGCCCCTCCTGCATGTCTAGGTTGGCTATTACTGGGGACGCTATAACATAAAAAATGTAATGCAGTTGTATCGGGGGTGGTTCTTTTCGTATAGTGGTGTGGCTCACCTATTGTTCTAAATGGAATTTAAAAGGAATACCTACCTAACGGGATTGTTTAACTAAAGCTTAAAATACACAACGAAACTTAGAGCTAGATGAGAAATTGCCAATGTGTGCATTAATTTCTAGCTCTTCTAGCTCTAGCTTTAGCTTTAAGTGTCGTCGTATATTTTGGCTTTAAAACTTGCATTAGGACGTACGGAAAACTCCCAGGTCCATAGCCATTAAAACTTCTGAACCAATTGAATCAAACTTAGCATGAAGGCATAGATGGACGGGGTTTTAGGGGTTAGGTCTAACTAAACCATTAACCTACTTTACGAGGTGGCAGTAATAAATTGTCAATAAAACTCGACGACAAATTACAAATGCAGACCTTGAACACCACACCAACGTGTAGCAAAGAAAGACAGGTGCGTCGTGAGTAAGAGCTCAGTAAGAGTTCAGCTTCTGTTGGCAGAAGTAATGATATTTTAATTACAGATCTATTGTTTACAAGCCAAGCGTTGCGACACAAATTGGACGATCGACACAATATTATGTATTATTTTATTACATTGTTATCAATGTCATTTTCGTCTTGTGACTCATCTAGTGTTAAAGTTTTCAGGTCGCCGTAACACCTCTCACTTGACCTTACGACTGCCGCTCAAGGGCAGGATTTTCAGAAAAGAGCCCTTTTCCAAAGCCTAATTAAGCAACTTCCACTGTATGTACAACGGATTTTTTAGTCAGAATTTATCTTCAGATCCTCCGGCAGTAGCATGTTTGATGAAAACATGAAAGCATCAATTTTTCAAAAGCAAAATGAGAGCAGCAAAAATTTTCTCGGCAGATTATTTGATAGAAATTCTTGTTTTCTTACGGAATATCATCGTCCTAATCCGGTTGTCAGTTGTGAACAAAAAAGGGGTTCTTTGGTCGTCGGTTAGTCGTTATCGGTACGGATTCGAAACCACGACCTTCGGAATGAAATCCCTTGTGTCGCCTATAATGGGGTTAAGTCCCGATGCCTATATCGTATTAAGAACACACTCCCTAAATATCAGGTCTCTCCTATCAGCGGTTTAGGGTGTGGGTTGATCAATCAGGGCAATGTCAGGGCAAAGCATTTTAAGGTAAACAAAAAGCACGTTTCGCCGTTCGTTTCACCGAGATTGCGCATCATAATAACAAATATTCCTTAATTAAATTGTTGGACCGTTTTCGAGAAAAAGCTTACGATACTGAGATGTGGTTAAGACTATTGAGATGGGTATGGAAAACGTGCTTTGCGTCTAAATTTACCCTTAATCGAGAACACATTTAATTGCCAGTATAATTAATTGTAACTGAAATAATTAGTGAGATTGTAACTGACAAACGATTGGTGGGCGAAGACATATTGATCTGTTGTTGTGTTAGTATTAGGAGGAGCATGCGGAAATTGTTTAATGTCAAGATCAACGGAATAGTTGGGATTACATTGTTAATAGTAGCCTAGTAGACAGAAGTAATCGCAAATAGTATGCAGACTTCCCTGTTTTCTGAAAACGGGCTTTGGCAAGTCATGTGTCAAATTTCCTACATTTCCTACAACCTTTCCTACAACTTATTTGACTGTTCCCCGAGAAACTTTGTATGAAAGTTGGGCAACTGTAAGAGCACCAACTACTAGGTAAACTGTGATACTCGTAGCGTAGCCACGCGTAGCAGCCGAGAGTAGGTTCAGTTGTTGTGCCGAGATATTTCGACCGAGTAATAAATACCACAGTTACTTAGTGCTACAGCCTATGGTAATACTATATCATCGAATTACTTGTACCACAGTTTACTTGGCGTTTACCTACTAAATGCACCTAAACTATCAACAAGTTGTCCAATGTATTGTGCACATTGGCCTAGCTGCAACTGCCGATCTAAAGTAGTCGTAGGTACGGGTTAAGCAACGCTCGGCGTTGCGTTATTACATGGATGGGTAAACGGTAATTAGTGTGGCACCAAATCATTTTCTCGAACTCCTTCGTGCTTCGGAAGACACGACGTTAAGCAGTTGGTCCCTGTTGTTAACTCGGATAGCAGTCGTTAGGTCAAGTTAGAGGCCTTAGTTAGGGCGACCTGACAACTCTAACACTAGGTGAGTCACACCACTATATAAAAAGAAGAAGAATGTGCACAAATGTGCATGCGGAGATTGAAAATCTTTTTTGACATTTTTTGATTAGAAAGTCCCTAACGTTAAGATTTAAGTACACACTACTTACATTACGAAACGATTACACTTGTTGACCAAGTTAAGTTTAGTTGCATTAGTTTCATGGCAATCGGTTCAATAGTTTTTGCGCGATAGAGTAACAAACATCTTTATAAACTAGCTATAAAATCAGTGTTAGTAAGATTAGTATTGTCATGTGGTGATTATCGCAATTGGTCCGGCGATATATTTAGCTAATCAGTTATTGAGTGTTGTTATAGCTGAGTGTAGGAGTTGATCAATTGCTCAATGGTCTACGTTAACAGTAGTAAGTTGTGAAATCTTGGCAGTTGCCAGTTCGAGTTCGCGGACTCTATTGATTGATGTGTTTGGTAGCTATATGTAGATAGCTATGGTTAGGTAGGTATAGGATATCTATCGTGTTTTTGAATATTTAAGTAGGTAGGTAATCAACCGTTGGCTTTTATATTTTCATATATACGCGAAGAAGACCAGAAAAAAATCACTATCGTAGGTACCGTAACTAAGAAAGGTATTTTGCAAGCCTCGATATTTAGTCCTACAATCTTATTATTCAGGAGTAGAGAAGTAAACCTTGACAGAGAGGCAATGACAACGTAGAAGACTTTTAAGTTTCGCGAGTGGAAATAAGTCTTTTTTTCCCCAGTGGAATATGAATCCACGAGTCCTATTCGGGATCACAATCAGCCCGGCCGGCGACTTCCAACAGCGTTGTCATACAAGATTTCAAGCCTCAAAACACCTGTAAACCTTTATCACATCACAAATCCAGCAATAACAAACTAATAGGTCTGTATACATACTTATAACATTCAAGATGTATGGGCTAGAGTAGGTACCTACCTACCGACCGTAGGTATCATGGGGTACATAGATTCGCCAAGGTAACGTTCCTAGTAAACCTTATAGAGTAGGTAGAAAGTGGTTGGTCCCACGGGATTGGGGGTAGGTAGGTACTTAGATGACACCTCGCGGCGAAATCGAAACACCGCGCGTCGTCGCTTGCGGCTTTCCGATTACAAAAACAATAACATGAAAACTGATATCGAACTGAATTTTCAGTAAAGATCTCACCATTTCGCGTCTATCTATACCTACTAAAATAAACAACTTACCATACAGGTATTTCACTACGAACGCCACTCTGTTATCCCAAGAATAAGCCATTATTTAGTTTAAAAAAAACGCGTATGTTTTTCAAAGAAACGCGGCGGGGCGGGCGGTCGCGGCTGTACTGCGGCTATTCAGCCGCGCGCCGCCCGCGCCTTTCAAATCTATTCAGACGCTCAGATTTAATAGAATCTCTATGACTGAGTGCTACGTCACCAACTGATACGTACCCACGTACGTGGAATACTGTTTTGGGAGTCTGACGAAGGTGTGCACACGATCAAGGTTGATGGGGGTATCGTAATTTTCTAGAAACTGTTTTCATCGTAAATGTGACGGTTCAGATATGTCTGATAGAACAGGAGTTTCTAGGGGTTTCTTCACTCTCCTAATTTTAAGACATTTCAAAATAATCATGTATTGTATACCTACATACATACACATTCTAAATGAAATTCTAGTGGTTCTCACCTGGCAGAGTTTTCAGGTCGCCCGCCCTTAGGCCTCTAACTTGACCTAACGACTGCTATCTGAGATAACAACCGGGACCAACTGCTTAACGTGCCTTCCGAAGCACGGAAAAGCTCGAGAAAATGAATTTTTGCCACACAAATTATCAATCACCCATCCAAGTAATGACCGCGCCAAGTGATGCTTAACCGGCACGATCGTCGTGATCGGCAGGTACAGGCCAATGAGCTCCTAAAGTTCTACAGAGAACTTTGAAAGTGTAACCACAGTTTACCTAGTAGTTGTATGCTATTAGTGGCATAGGTACCTACTTGGATATATCACAGTTTACCCACCTAGCAGTTGGCGCCCTGGGCGCCCGGGCGCGGGGCGGGCACTTTCCTAGCGAGCGAAGCGTCTCTGTTCAAGTCAGGCATTTTGTTTTAAATGGAGACTTACTTGTCCGTCGTATTTCTCAATCGATCGTCGCGTCGTCGAACTTCACGAAACGTGGTAGGTACATATTATATAGATAGGTACTCTAAATTTGTATAGGTATAGATTTCTCTGGGGATTTTTGATTGATGGGGTTTTTATTTTGTCCACCGAGGGGGCTACTGTTCACATTATTACGACATTTTCTTTCAAGCAAATCTTTTCTGATTTTTAATTACTTATTGTCAAATTCAACCCCGTTTACTATGACTCCCTGAACTTGACTTAACTTATGACGACTGGTTTTTGTGTACCTGCAAATATTTTTTTTTTTTTTTTTTTTTTTTCGGTCTGAGACCGATATGGCCAATTTGGAACAGCCAGGGTCAAGTTTTAGAATATTTCAAGTTTCTTCTTATTAAAGTTTTGGCGTCGTACATCTTGCCAGTATCAAGTATTTTGCATGAAATTAGCCCGATCGGGCCTATAGTTTCAAGTTATGGTAAAGCGGTGGCAACTTTACAATAACCTTCAAGGACCTTCGGCGCGAACGACGGAAAGTGCATGTTTAACACTCAATTTTGTTTTCACTACACTTGTGCACATTCACGGAACTAAATTGAATAAGATTCCACCAAAATTACACAATTTAACCGAGTTTACAACATAGTTTAACGAAAATAACATTGGAGCACGACATGGTGTCTCCGCTTTCCCGCCGAAAGTCTGAAAATAAATTGCCAACATTAAAAATAGATTGACACTGGCTAATTCCCAAATGGCTATAGTGAGTAAAAAAGTAAATCAGCTGTGAAATGACAGATGCACACCTGTCAAATGCCCGTTCCGTTTGTCAACTTTGTCAGTAAATCGTTTCTCGAGTCGATTTTGTATTTTGAATTTATTATTTTGTGAAATTAAAGTGGAAAAATATTGGAAGACCATAATATAGACGTTCAATTGGAAGATTATACATTACGACCTTCATTGGAAACTTTTGTGGAGATTATTCCGCTGAAACTATGTTTTTCACTTCAAGAAATGGTGTAACTTTGTTGTTTTTACTTTTAACCGGTAAGTTTTATGTTAATTTCAGGGTTTAGCGACCGAATTTCAATTTATTTACATAATCTAATTCAAAATCTAAGGTTCGTACATTATTGTTGGTAGAAAAGTGGGAAGTTTCTAGATTTATGATAAAAAAAAAAGTGTTCACAGTTTGGGGTCAGCTTCAAATATACGTACTTATGTAGGTAGTAAATGTTTTTTATTCGTTACTCCGCAAAAAATGTAATTACATTTCTAAATCCAACAGTTCCCATTGCAAATAGGTCCTTAAAATTCCTACCTCCAAAAAAAGTGGTTTTACAAAATGGTTTTTGAATTCTAATATACTTCTCTTTGCAGCTCTAGTAGCAGTATCATCTCAATACGACATACAAGAAGACAATGACGATCACCCGGAAGATATCGACATTCCAAATGTTGACGAATCTGAAACCGAAGAATCACTTCTTTCCAATGTTGTCTCTGACGTGAACAAAACCTTAACATCCTTATACAATACAGTAACATTAGCCAATGTAACTGTTGAAAATAAAACCCAATCCACAAATGAGACAAGAAAATTAGTCAAATGTAAAGAAATTGTCTATGAAAACGAAGAAATTGAACCATCAGTTGAAATAATAAATGGCTCATCCAACTTAGCTAAGCTATTACAAATCAAGCCAGATATAACAAGTCGAGATCAAGAAGCTGATTGTGTTTTAGTTCTGTTTTTCGCTAGAGCATGTCCATTTAGTGCACATGCAGCCCCACATTTTAATGCACTCGCCAGATCATACTCCAACGTGAAACTTGTTGCATTAGATGCATTGAAATACCATGGAATTAATGCACAGTATGGAATCGTTGGAGTGCCAACGTTAAAAATGTTTCATAATGGACGACCTGTCGGCAAATTTAACGGTACTGAGTATAATATTCAATCTTTTAGTAAATTTGTCAATGCAATAACTGGAATGTCGCCTGAGGTGTTACTCGTCACATCCAAAGACTTCCAAGGACCAGTTTCAAGTGTTGTCGAGAAAGACACTGATTATTTTCTAGTGTTGTCTTGGATTTTTATAATAATTTGCTCGGTGTACTACTTTATGCAGTCAAAATGGTGGGGGATGATAGTTGAGATGGTGCAGAATAACTGGAGGGAATCTGAGGCCCAACATGAACATACTGATTAATTTTTAAGTTTACTTTGTAGGTGTTGTGTAAATATATTTTTGAATTATCGGTGTAGTTTCTCTGATTCTTTGCTGTCACAAGGTAAAATTAACTTACCGTTATTATCAAATAGCTGATCCGGCGCACTTCATATCACAATCATATAAATCGACGATTCATAAAAATAGGGCTCCATAAAACTAGTTTGGGGCGGCAGGGTTCTTGACACTGGCTTTATTGCACAAATCGAGCGAAGCCAACTTTTGACATTGACGTGAAAAAGGAAGACTGACATAAAGTGACAATTCTCCTAACATGAGTTGAGATGAATGAATCTTGTTTTCCGTCGTTATTACAATTTCTCAAGATTTCCGCGATAAATTACCACGTTTTCTGTTACATAATTAAGTGAACTGCCCTGAACTCTTGATATGAGTGCGATATCATTCCTGAAGTCCCCGAAAGGAGTCGCTCTGTTGGGAACCGTAGCCGTCTTGCACGTTACGATTTATTTCACAAAACCTTCGTTTTTCAAAAGCGCAGAGGACAAGAAGGTTGTCGCTACTCCGCCTAAATACTTACCCGATAATTGAGCGAATTTGGTTGACCTTGTAAGTTGTTACGGTCGCTTATCACCCGGAAACTTGACCGCAAAAAATAGATTGATGATTTATAAAAGACCAGTTTTAGAAGCGTTTAGTTTATTCCGTAGTAGTGCGTTTGTAAGAAAAATGAGCGGAGGAAAGTTTCAAGTTTACGTGACGAGAAATGACATGCCGGCAGGCGGCGTCCAGCTTCTCAAAAATGAGTAAGTTTACAACCCAATATTCTACTAAGTATGTAATCTAAGAAATTATAGTAATTTTCCTCTTTTAATCGCGTTGCTTCTATTATATTAAGCATTTTATAAACGCCCTACGTTTCGAGGTCCTTCCAGACCTGTTCCTCAGGGGTAGGTTCAGGGTTGGGTAGGAGAGAGGTATGGAAAGACATCAAAACATAGGGTGTTGAGAAAATCCATATATTTAATATTATAGATGCGAAAGTAACATTGTCTAAACCACTGAACTGTTTTTTTTTGAAATGTTGGTATAGATATAGAAAGGACCTTGGAGATCTACAAACTTTGATCCCAATATTCGGCACAGCCAGTGTTCTATAAAGCAACGGAATTAGTGGAAAAATTAGTTTCATTTCATTCCAACATTGCAAAAACAGAAAAAAATCTAAGTTAAAATCTTGACTGCCATATAGAATTCCATACATTAACCTCTATTTCCATCTTCCTCATTCCAGGTGTGATGTAAAACTATGGGATCAACCATCACCAGTTCCTAGAACAGAGTTCCTGAAGTCTGTTCCGGGAGTAAATGGCATCTACTGCTCTCTCACTGACAAGGTTGACAAGGAATTACTTGATACTGCAGGTTTGGTACCTACTAGTTTAATTCATCATTCAGTGTTTACCCTGTGTATGTCCAAATCCCACAGAAATAAAAAGATAGATGAACACTATTTGTACAATTAAAGGTATTAAATTGTTACAATACAAGTAAAGAAATACATAAAGCTCCAAAATAGAACATTGCACAAATGCACCTTGATTTTAATTATAATAAATTATTACTATAACACTTATGTTTTAACTGTGTCCATCCTTCAGGACCTTCATTGAAGGTGGTGGCGACCATATCAGTGGGCTACGATCACATAGATGTTGCCGAGTGCAAGAAGAGAGGCATCAAAGTTGGGTACACACCTGATGTACTCACTGATGCTACTGCAGAACTTACTGTAAGTACCCACTAAACTTACTAGCCGAACATGAACCAAACACTAGTATTTGCCGACACGAGCTATCTATAACTGATCCTGGGAGGTGACCTTTGGGGTGGCCAACTGGTACAGTGGACCCTGCCTGAAACGTCTCAAGGCTGTCATGTGGGGATGCTATAGTACATATTATTAGTTCAGTTACATCAAGGGTTGGCCTCACTATCGTAGGGCCCTAGCTAGGGAAGCCTGGTCCTTACCAGAACTTTTAGCTCATTTCTGGAGATGGCTTCTCTACCGGCCGCATTGCTTTTATTATTTTTAATATTTTGTCACTGCCCAACATTTGGTGATTTCTTCCTCAGGGTTAAATCAAAACCTTTAGTCCCAAAAGGTTGAACTTTCCGAAAAGTTGAAAACACTTAAAAAAATATTGTGTTAAAAACACTATGAACATTTAAAGTCAAAAAGTTTGTTGATTTAAGAGGATAGTCTCCATTCTCTTTCTCCATACAAACGTAGTTTAAATTTTCCTCATATATAAATTTGCTCTAATGTCCTCATAGATAAAGACATTAGAGCAAATATGTTTATGCTATAAAACTTATATCTGTCATGCATGACTAAGCATCTACATTTTTATTTTTTTCGTTTTGTTTTTAATTTTTATTATTATTTTAATTAGAAAATAAAAAAAAATAAAAAAGATGCATTGTCATGACAGATATACAGGGTGTTTGGTGGTGAGTTAGACAGACTTGGTGGGCGTGTAGGTGAACCTATTTGTAAAAAATAATTTGAAGGAAAAGATCCTAACTCTTCACAAATTTTTTTTATGACTATTTTTGTGATTTTCTATTTTTTTCCCAAATTTTACCTCTTTACCCCTACAACTTTTTTTGTACATGTTTTCACTTAAACTTTTTATTTGATTTTAGTCCCAGATGTATCCTTGATCTATCAAAGGCATTATTAATCCAAAATAATGAGAAAATAATTAGTTATGGGCTCTCAAAGTTAAGAAAATAAAAAAATGTTGTCCGAAAGGTCAACTAAACATCGTTTTAAAAAAAAAACTAATAGTGATTGAGGAGTTCAAATACTCTTAAAAATTTCTCTTGACATCCCTTATTACAACGGTGTACTACATGTGGCATAAAAATCTACCAACTTGTCAAAAATAAGGTTTATGGGGAAAATGGAGTGAAAATTCAAAGGAAAAATTAGAGATTTTAATTTTTTTAATAACGAATTTTGTTCAATAACATCTCCCATAGTTCCAATACATAATGTGCGCGACAGGTAGAGCCCATAGGGGTAAAGAGGGGTAAAGAGGTAAAATTTGGGAAAAAAATAGAAAATCACAAAAATTATTTTTTACAAATAGGTTCACCTACACGCCCACCAAGTCTGTCTAACCCTCCACCAAACACCCTGTATATAGGTTTTATGGCATAAACGTATTTGCTCTAATGTCTTTATCCAGGGAGGAAAATTTAAACTACGTTTGTATGGAGAAGAGAATGGAGACTATCCTCTTAAATCAACAAACTATTTGACTTAAATGTTTATAGTGTTTTTAACACAATATTTTTTAAAGTGTTTTCAACATTTTGAAAAGTTCAACATTTTGGGACTAAAGGGTTTTGATTTAAACCTGAGGAAGAAATCACCAAATGTGAGTGATGTGAGTGTGAGTGTTAAGTTTTTGTGAGGCAAATAGATGCTTTATTAATTGATTGATTGAACTCCCAGCTAGCCCTCCTACTGTCCACGTCCCGGCGCCTGCCCGCGGCGGCGGCGGCGGCGCGCGGCGGCGGCTGGGTGTCGTGGGCCCCCACGTGGATGACGGGCCCCGGCCTGGCGGGGGCCACGGTCGGCATCGTGGGCTTCGGACGGATCGGACAGGCCGTCGCCCGGAGAGTCCACGCGTTTAGCACTAAACAGATACTCTATTATAATAGGTAAGTGTGCTTACCTAGATAGGTTAGGAATTATACAAATAGTGTCAATTTGCAAATGACTAACGGCCGAGAAACGCTAAGTACTCAAAATTTGAGATCTACTTAAACAACTGAGCAGCTCTCAAACTCGAAAAATTGCTTCGATTCCCGCCGGGTGCAAGTATTTATGCTTATATAATAAATATTTGTGTCTGGTCTGGGTGTCCCTCTATGTATAATATGCATGTATTTACAAAAGAAAAATAAATATAAGTATTATATCCGTTGTTTAGTCACCGTAACACAAGCTTAGTCGCTTACCACGGGGCTAGATGGCGCTGTGTGTTGTTCACTGAATTTATTTATTTAATTCCTTTTGTATTCTTTAATTCCTTTTGGGTTCTGTTATCCCTACCTAAGGGTATTTCATTGTAAGTCTCAATTGTGATAATGGTACCGAAGCCTTCGTGTGCGAGTCTGACTCGCACTTGGCCGATTATTTTTAATATAATTTTTTATATCGTTATATCAATTTGTATTTTAGGTCAGAACGTTCGGAAGCAGCGGAAACGAATGCTATAAAGGTACCATTTGACGAGCTACTCCAACGGAGCGACTTTGTGATCTGTTGCGCAGCGCTTGTACCAGAGACCAAAGAGATGTTCAATGCGGAGGCTTTCCGCAAGATGAAGGATACTGCTGTTTTTGTGAACACCAGTCGAGGTAAATATACACTTTTATTCAGATACTAGTTAGTTAGTTAGTTTCGCTGAGCCTTTTCCGCACTTAGCCTCACAATTGGGCCATTGTACGTGATTTCTTAGAGGGCTTAAGACGCCACGGGAGCCTACCCCGCATTGGCGAATATCCCATGCCTTCGGACCGTGGTTTATCCTAGGACATGTCGGTTTCCTCACGATGTTTTCCTTCACCGTAAGAGCGATGTTAATAGCGCACTTAAATTTTTCTTAAAGAAAAAGACATTGGTGCGCGGTCGGCCTGGATTCGAAACCACGACCTTCGGAATAAAAGTCGGTGTATCTACCACTAGACCAACACCGCTCTTATTCAGATACTAGCTGCGTCCTGCGGTTTTACCCGCGTAGGTCCCGATCTAGTGGGAATATTAGGATTAAATGCCTATGTTACTCAGGGTGAATGTACCTTTCTAATGGTGAAAGAATTTTTGAAATCGGTCCAGTAGTTTTTGAATAACTTCATAACAAACATAAAGACGCACACACACACAAACACAAATATACAAATCTTTCCTCTTTATAATATTAGTGTAGACTAGCTTCTGCTCCCAGTTTCGCCCGCGTGGTTTGAAAGCGCAAAACACACTGAGCCCGCCGCCACTGAGCCCGCCGGGCGGCCCGGCGGCCCGGCGGGCTCAGTGTGTATTGCGCTGAACACCTACCTACCGCTGCAATCCACACTTAAACGGACAACTAAATTATTGTGTTTACGTAAAAGTTAATCATTATTATATCGATTTTATTGTACCTCACTAACTTAAATGAAAGCGGACAAGTACCTATTTTATAATCAATATCAAGATCAACTTAACATCTAGCTACGCCTTAAATAAACATGTTTTATTTCCAGGAGGGACTGTCGATCAAAATGCCTTAATAGAAGCTCTGAAATCCAACACAATATTCGCGGCGGGACTCGATGTGACGACCCCCGAACCTTTACCACTGGACAGTCCGCTGTTCTCACTGACAAACTGTCTGATCCTGCCACATATAGGGAGCGCCTCCATCGAAGCTAGGAACGTGATGAGTGAACTGACCGCCAGGAATATATTGACCGCTTTGAACGGCAAGGATATGCCGGCTGAACTTAATTTGAAAAATGAAATTTGAAGATTTTAAAATAATATGGTTGATACAAATATTATTAAAGATCGGGTTATTTACCGTGTTTAAATTAGCGACCCGCAATTTCCGGTCTTGTGAAGAAGCCGTTGTAATTATTGGCGACATATCGAGCTCCGTAAAGCACAAATTTATTTATTTAATTAATTTAGTACCTAAATAACTAAATAAAGTAAATTCACAAAATAGCAGTCATATTACAAAATTAATACTAAAGCGAATGTTACCCTTATAAGAGTTATCTTCCGACAAATCTCAGGGGGAGCCTGAGGAAAGAATATAAAGGTAGGTAATTAAGTGCATAGAGAATAAAGAAGAAAACAAAAAGTACAAATTTTATAAATCCCTACATAATCTATGTAGGGATTTACATACTATGATTTAAATTTGCTTTTACGGAGATCGATATTTCGCCAGTAATTGGAACTGGCGTAAAATCTAATTTAAAACATGGTCGGTGGTATACCCGGTCATTGAATATTATTTGTAGTTAAATAAAAAATTAATAGAATTTAAGATTAAATACAATAATTGTTACCAATGTATAAATTACAAATTGTCTTTTGTACATATTTATTTAAAATAAGTAGTTACTTTTGAAGTTATTTATTTTTATTATACCACTGATTTCATTTTATTACTGAGTTCATTTTATTTTGGACCAGTGAACAGATACACTGTAGGTACGTAAGAGCAATGAGTTTTTTTTTTTGCAAAAATCCCATCTTATTTTAGTAAGATTGAGAAATATCATAGCCAATGTCTAATTATTCGTTTTTTTTTGCAAAAAAAAACCCTGTTTATCAAATTATCCTACGACATATTACAAAGAATAGTTATACCTTAGATTACATGAAAAAACGTCTTCAACAGTTTAGTCGAGTATAAGGAATGAAATAGGTCAAACCTTGGTAACTTGAGAGTAAACTCAAGTTTAGAATATTATAAATAACACAGTTGAAATATCGAGGTAGGAAAATAGATAATAGCATTTTTGTAATATTAATATCTACATGTAAGTTTTCATTCAAAGGGACAATTTAAAAAAGGGACTATTTTTATCAAAGGGGCATATTGCGAACGGGACATTCTGCGTCTAAATCATAAAACGTGATTAAGACACGGTAAAATGCAGTTCTCCTACCATGAGTTACTACGTAAATACGTAGGTACATAATATAGGTCAAACGTTAACAGTTTCACCTATTTGTACAACTTTTTGTTTACTAAAATGTAACCATCTGTACAGCTCTCCTACCACTCATGGTAGGAGAGCTGTACAGATGGTTACATTTACGCAAATACGCACATATAGTTTAAACTGTAACGTTAACAGTTTGACCTATTTGTACAATTAATTTACTAAATTAAAAATCAAATGCATCACTCAGACTTTGATAGGTATATAGTATCGCGTTATACCTACCAATAAACTACAAGCGCCTCTCCCACACCGGCTTCCACCTGTCACTGGCCAAGAATGCAGCCAACAATCGCCTGGCATTCATTAAGAATGACCAGTTAAAATTGACTTTCATCTTGTTAGCAAAGAATCTCCTAATATAAAGCAACGTACAAAAATTGCTTCAACCACGCTGGGTTTCTATAATAAAAAGAGGGTGGGGGTAAAAAGAGTTTAAGTTACGGACAGTATTTCGTATAGTATTTTCTACACATATTTTTGTTGCCAGGTAGAAAGGGGCTACCCCATCTCTCTCCGCGGATGTCGTAAAAGGTTACTAAGGGATCTCACCTAGCAATAGCTGATCGACATTGTATTATGTTATAGCGTCCCCAACTATGACCACCTTGAGTATAAATGGAGGGGTCCGCTGTACCGTCAGGCCACTCCGAGAAGCAACCGTCCGGGGTCAGATATAAACCGATCGTGTCGCCAAACGCTGGTGTTCGGTTCTCTGTATGGAGAGTTGCCTCGTGCCCAAAATTTCACTACCTGATTGTCCAGACAGGTACCGGGGTGAGCAATGAAGCCGCTCACCGCACTCGCACCTCGAAAGAGGAGCTAACGACAACCTCGCTTTTAAGGGATCTGGGGGAGATTTGTGAACCTGGAGTTCTCCCAGCGCGGTAGTAAGTAAACTGGTTAGTTCGAAAGAGGATTGGTGTCAAGCAAGCGGCCGGTCGTAAAAATATTGCCAAATCTATTCAGCCCCGGACTCGCTCGGGTGACGGTGAGTATTTTCTGCTGCTAGAATCTCAAAATGCGTTTATTATTTTAACGTAAAATATTTTTTTTATAAAAGTTTTAAGTCTTTTCTTTGCTTTACAACGTTTTACAATGTTTATAGATACATAGATAGATAAACACTTTATTGTACCAAAACACATAATTCAAATTATAGAAGGAATAACTTAAAACTTAAATGCCTATTGGCGATCTCTTCTAAACAACCAGTTTATATAAGTTTTATGAGATTATTCTCGTAAAAAATTCTTCACTCCAACTACTGTCCGTAATTAAAACGAATCGCAAATTTTTTTAACATACAAACCCAGTCTATAGCGCGATAGGAAACAACGCTGAAAAACCGAGATACTTTCTAGCGCGCAATTATAAGATTCGCACACGAAACATTTGTGTAATTTAGTTGCGACAAGGGAAAATCTACTTACAGATTTATTATATTTCTTTTGGTGGCCGACTGATTGGTATTTGAAAAATAGATAGATAGGTAGATAAATAAATGCTTTATTTGTAACAAACAATCGTTGCATAGAAGTAGGTAGGTACCGACACTTCGGCCAAGTAGGCTTTATCGAAATCGGTACTACTGGGCACGTATTCTATAACAAAAATGTGTCAACTATACCTCAGCTCAGCTCTATTAATTATTATCGAAAACAGTTTAGCGGTTTTGGTAATTTTGCAAAACATCATTAGCACTTAAAACGCTTTAGCAAAACCTTGTAAATGCTTCACAAAATGTTGAATCGTGTTCAAAAGAAATTGACGACAAATAGTCTTATTCAGGGACATGTTCTTAGTTAAGTTTAAGGTTTCGGAGTATTAGGGGGCGCTAAGGTAGACATGTTTTCCCGGAACTACTAGATTGACTTAGGATTTTTAGTTAGTTCTATTAAAGTAAAATTGTGCCCTCATCGCACCTGTCGGGAGCGACTTGTCGCTGTCGACTGTCTTTCGCACGACACTGGACAGCGATGAGTCGTGGCAAGCGTTGAGAGCTTATTATATTGTCGTCATGTCATGTCATGTCAATGACAATCTTCCACCCTAATGTGGCCCATGGTGGTGGACTCGGGGGGGTCCGCCACCAGTCCAAGGGCCCGAGATGGCGGCTTTTTTACTTTCAAAAAAGGGTCGCTACACTATATCTACCCTCCAGCACCATGAGGCACCTTCGAGTATAATTTATATCCCCAAATGAAAAAATATTTCTAAAGAGCCACCCCGTTATAATTGTAGGATAACGACATTGGAATTAGAACAAGATTTATTTCTTTTGTGACTGCACCGTCTTACGTAATCGAACTAATCAACTAACTGATGGATATCGAACATCTCAAGCCGCTGAGCCTAGGAAATTTGGCACATATGTTCAGGGATGAGAAATTTTGAGGTCCTGCCCGATTAATAGGACTGAAAGTTTATATATACGGAAATAAATAAATAATGACACCCTCTATGTGTGAAGGTGTAACGGGATTTTAAAAATTAGTCTCCAGGGTTTTAATGGGGATGAAAGTTAGTAAGGAACTTCGAAAAGAAAGCATATCAGACTCTAACATACTATGGAACGTGGTTTCTTCTCGCAGAACACCTTGCGTAACGTATTTATAATAACGTCAATATTTATAGCGTCATTAACTTAATTAGACGAACTAGTCGTTATAATTAATTTTATTGTGTGTTCGAGATGAATTTTATTCGTTTATTTCAAACATCGCCGGTGTCGGGTCCGTGAAATATGTACGGAATTAATTATTTCGTACGCTTTCTTCGGGTTCTTTTGCAATTAATTCGTTTTAGACGGTTACCTAATTAAATATTTCTTTTTTTTTGGTTACTTTTGACGAATGACTGTTATGTAATGTAAGTTTTTGTTTTGAAATTGGATTGGGCCTTTTGTTTGAAAGTGATTTAATATTATTAGGGTTTTGTCAGTTTTAGTTTGCGATGCATTTTGGTCGGAATACGTGAATCACAACGATAGCGCGATCTAACTCGGTGACGAATAGATGACGCGCTATATTTAGCGAAAAAAGAAGCAGAATACAGCCGAATTTATAACATCCTTCTTTTTTAGGTAGGTAGTCGGTTAAAAATTAAAATGATGTAAGTAATCACACTTATATTATAAAGGTGAATGTGTGTGTTTGTTGCTCCTTTATGCAAATACCTACAGCTAAACCGATTACGATGAAACTTGTTATGCAGAGAGCTAGAGAACGGGAATTACACAGGCTATTTTTCATCACCGTGTTCCCGCAGGATTGGGTTACTTACTATCACTGCGTATATGGTAGCTCAATGCGTGCCTTGGCACGCAAGGTAAAATAAAAAGTAAATATAGGTTACCCAGTTATGTAAAAGAAGCTAACAGTTAATCTGTCATTTTTCTAGCACTAAGTAGACGACATGAGATTTCGAGGAATTACAATGACACGAATGTGATGAATAAACATCGCAACGAGCAGCTGCCTACGAATCACTTTCCACAATAGGTACCGATACTCGTAGTTTAGTTCCCACGTAACATTAAAACCGTTCCGTTTCGCTCGGGCGCGCGATCAACTAGCGGTTACCTTAGCACGAGCACGAGCCGGAGAAGTTGCGTAAAATGAAATGGTTATTCTATGCGTATATGGTAGCTGTGCACCAAACGGAATATTATGGTGGATCATCATCATCCGAGCGATGTGCCCGGTTGCATCCCTCTCGGGAGCCCGGGGTCCGCTTTCTTACTTTTACGTCTCCATTTTGCAAGATCTTCGGCATTCAGTGTAGCATTTGCACGCATTCTTACGACGCAGACCCAAGAAATTTGTCGACGAATTACTTGGGTCTGCCCCTGGTGCGGAATTGATCTCCGTGGCACGCAATTATTCTTTGTAATATTTGTATAATACAAAAATTCGCGCTGAACACTATCATTTCCCAATAACGTAGAACAGACCGGGACCGGGAATCAGGCGTGTTCTGGAGCTGATTTTTTTGTAATGTTATAGTTGTTTTGCACCATATCAGTGACCATATCACACGGAGATTAAATAAATAAAATATTTCACGTTATTATTTACACACAATCTAACCCCAAACTAATACCTAAGCTTGTATAATATGTACTACACTAGACAACGGATATACTACATTATACTTTTTTTTAAATATGATCTATAGAAAACACCCACACCAGAAACAAACATTTATTTTAAGGTAATCGAACCCGCAACCTTCTGCATTGCAGTCTTCACCCGACGCGTCACAGATGCCGTCAGATTGGCCGCTGTAACTGTAACCTTCACAGGTCGGCTGTCAGAATCTCTTGCATACTGTTCGTGTACAACTGAGCATGTAGCCGAGGTGCAGCGATGACCAGAGAATGCGTGTATGATCTGCCGGTTTAACGGTGCCGGTGTATGGTAGGTAGTGCCACTAGACCTAGATCTAACTGGCTAAATGGCCGCTTAATGTGCGTGTATTACCTACTTACCCACTGCGGCTGCACCGTTTGAATGAAGCGTTTATGGCATTGATCCCATATGCAACGTGCTTAGAATTCATACGAGACTTAACTGATCGTCTTGGCTAAGAGGACAGTCTACCTACTCTTTCTCCATACAAACGTAGTCGGGTGTTTCCTCTCTGGATAAAGACGTTAGAGGAAATATGAATATGCCATAAAACCTATATATTTGCCATGATATGACTATGCCCCTACGTTTTAGTTTTTTTTATTTTCTAATTAGAATAGAAATAAAATTAAAAAAAAATAGAAATTAAAAAAAACAAAACGTAGGGACATGTTCATGCATGACTGATTAGGACATATATTTTTTTCTAATATCTTTATCCAGGGAGGAAACAGTCGACTAAGTTTGTAAAGTTTGTATGGAGAAAAGAGTAGGTAGACTGTCCTCTTATCTGATCGTCTTGGCTTAAGCAGATACTTACTTTAGGTATAGGTACCTACTTTTATATTAAACCCAATGCCTAAAAATACACTTTTCAAATACTTACACGATCCATCCATTTATATTTTTAGAACTACGGGTCTTGCGCGACCCGACTACGCGATCAAGACCCGTAGTTCTAATGGTAACGATGACCTAAAAATATACCTTTTCCTTCCTAAAGTACGCCTAATGAAAGTATTAGTAGGTATTTTAATATGTTGTGTTCCTAATTCGCTCTCTGTTAGATTTGAAGCTCCTAGGTAGGTAGGTCCCTCTCCTTCTCTAGTGAGGGAGTACTGAATTTTCAAACAACAAGCATTTTTCTAAAATACTATTTATCCTGTAAGTAAAGTATGGTTGGTAGGTAAACTGGAAATGTTTAAAAGTGATATGGGTATTTTTTAAACTAGCACGATTGGAACCATTGAGATAATTGGAACTCATAATTTTAGATTTTCCCGGGTCTTAATCGCGTGATTTTTACTTTTTAATTCTCTTACCTCGTTTCGATCATGTTACAACGGTCTTGGCCACGAGGGGACTTAAAATCACGCGATTAAGACCCGGGAAAATATAAAATTGAGATATGCGTAATTATTAATTATCCCTTAAAGAATTATCAGCTCCAAAAAATCCAAATTATATTGTAGGTATTGTGCGCAAAATCGCACCAGCTCAAAAATAGTAAATTCCCGTCATCAGATATCCGAATTTGGATAAAATGATGTGGTGAGTGGCAACAGTCGCTGTGATTATCTGCATAATTCCCGAGGTAGGGTTACTACTAATAACTGATAACTAATTATAAACTTAGTCACGATGGCATTTAGTCGCGGCTTCGTGATAAACTACCACTACCCTGCGGTTTTACCCGCAAAAGCACAATCTACTAATTATTATTATAAAACTGCTTTGTGACTAAGTAATCCAGTATGTTTTTTACTCCTTTACGCAAAACTGCTAAACCGATTTCGATGAAAATTGGTATGCAGATAGCTGGAGGTCTGCATTAGTACATAGAAAAAAAAAAGGAACAGATTTCTTAATTATTTATCCTTAATAATGCGAAAGTAACTGTCTGTCTGTATGTCTGTATGCAAGCCTAAACTGATGATAAACCGATTTTGATGAATTTTAGTAGATAGATAAGATACCTATAGAGAGATGGGACCTAGGAGAAGGATACAGGCTACTTATACCCCGATATTCGAGAGTGATCGGGACTTACGCGGGTGAAACCGCGGGGTGAAGGTACCTATCTAGTTTTTAAATTTAATTTTTTAGTAAGAATCATCTGTGGTGTGGTGACTTATGGGTCAGCCCTGTATATATTGTGCGCACACGCAGGCAGTGAGCCGTGCATCCATTCTAATTGGTCGGCCATTGTGCGCTGCTGTTAACCGTATCCGCTTGTCACCATTTTGACAATAACAATTATATTGCACACTTTAGGTAGGTCATTTGAAAAAATGTTTTTATTTGAAGCAGCGGTCTAGAATCAAGTTTTAAAGCATTTATTACAATGAAAGTAAGTACTTTTCATCTGAGTGATTTTCCCGGTTGCATCCCTCTCGGGAGCCCGGGGTCCGCTAAACCTCTTTTTTTGGGTTCCGACCAAAAGGGTAAAAACGCGACCCTATTACTGAGACTTCGCTGTCTGTCCGTCCGTCCGTCCGTCTGTCCGTCTGTTTTTTATTTGGGGTCGGTGCAGTAGGTAAGTCATCACATCATTGACCTCACCTTCTGCAAATAGGTATGACAATATTTTTACGGCCGGGCGCGTTCCTGACACCAAGGAGTTTATCCGCCCCCGCGCGGGGCCGGGAAGAACTAAGGTTTGCTAATCTCCCTCAGATCCCTTAATCGCCTTTTACGATACCCACGGGGAAGACATGGGGTAACCCTATTTTATGTAGGGGCTGCACGGCATACAATTAAGTATAAGTACCTTAACATTATATCAGTGTACTTTACCATATTGTAATAAATAAAAAATAATGTAAAAATCTATACGAGTATAACCATATTTAATAATTTTTATAAATTTATTGTCTATTACTCATTACTCTAGCTAGTGTAAAGAGTAATATTACTTTACTCTATTCCGTCGAGGGTTAAAAACAGACCACACCTACAGCACACATGCACGTATTTCTTTATAACATTGTCAGTGTCTTCGTGTGTTTGAAGCTTAAGTCAACAATAATCAATGGAAAGTCAGTCAGGAACAGCAACTAGGTCAGCACTCATACGTCATCCTGTCAGAGAAGGCACGTGGTTCTGCTCAGCATGATCAATGTCCTCGCATCGGCAGCGTCACATGACATCTCGATACATTTCATTAGATCATTGGGATGTTGATGCGACATCATTGCTTACAATTCCGTCTTGCTACGTATCTTATAGGCTGGATTGTGGGCCGGTCTGTATGTATGGTCGAGGAGCTCATGGCGCCATATGGCATTCCGGCCACGAAATGCGTTCATACCCACCCATGTCGTTCTTATGCCACGCCAGGTACCTGGCCATGCTATTCTGGTGTCTACAGACTCTCCAATATGTCGATGGATGACGTCATCCGTTGACACTGAAAAAGCAGATCTTTTTTCTTAGATCTTAGCAACGTCTAGCGCGGTCATTAGTAGGTGCTTTGGTGTGGCTAAAACTTTTCTCAAGTTCCTTCGTGCTTCGGAACTTTTCGAAGGCACGTTAACCAGTTGGTCCCTGTTGTTATATTTGTAGGAATCGTTAGGTCAAGTAAGAAGCCTTAGGGCGACCTGAAAACTCTAACACTAGGTGCTAGGTGAGCCACTATTATGTAGGTACCTACTTACTATACGAAAAGGATAAGAGGATACGGTCACGATTTCTTTTCTACCTACAAAAAGGGCAATCAAAAGGCTTTTACACATACAGCCCTGTTCGACGTATCGTTACAAAGCCTTTCAAAGCACGTTTGTATGCAACTGTGAACGATCCGAGAGTGAAGAAAGTTCGCTAATGCTAATTACTTTCTAAATAATGCATTTCTCTTATAAACCGCCATGTCATTCAATATCCTATCGTGCCTTACCGCACGCTTGCCTCTATGATACTACCTAGGAGGTCTCGCGTAGAGTAAAATAAATAGATGTTGTGTAAAACCCAGTAGTCATTTTTTTCTCTCTTAGATCAAGGTCCCCACGACGACACGGCTTTCTGCCGTTCTGCCAATTTTCATGTTTCTTAATATTGCCTACAGTGTTCAGCCTATATAACAGTTTTCATGTTAGGTCTTCAAGATTTTTTGAACACCTAACGAGAATTCTTCATTTAGGGGGGAACTCTGGAAACTTCCCACTCTCAGTAATATAAAATATGATATATTCTTGTCTATGCCATTACCCTTACGTAGCGCCAGCTTTATCTAGTCGACCGTAGAGATAAAAAACCTGTAATATCTCTAAAAACGGACAAGAAAAAGTTTTTTTTTTTCTTCAGACAGTAAGTATCAGACAGTCATTTTTAGGGTTCCGTACCTTAAGGTAAAAACGGGACCCTATTACTGAGACTTCGCTGTCTGTCTGTCTGTCTGTCCGTCCGTCCGTCCGTCCGTCCGTCTGTCACCAGGCTGTATCTCATGAACCGTAATAGCTAGAAGGTTGAAATTTTCACAGAAGATGTATTTCGGTTGCCGCTACAACAACAAATACTAAAAACAAAATAAAACAATTATTTAAAAGGGGCTCCCATACAACAAACGTGTTTCAAAAATAACAAGGAGTTTAGTTCAATGTGAGGTCGCTTCTGATTGGTCAGGACAAATCGAGTTGGTCATGGAATTCAAAATGGCTGCCCTATCTGTCAAACATACCAGTCTGCCTTACTTACCAAAGAGTTTCTTATAATTTTCAGATTTTCTTTGTGCCAAGGTTTTTTTTTTTTATTGAGTGATTCGGTCGTTTGATGGGAGTAGAATCGAAGATAAATATTTCATATTTTCCTATAAAATTTAAAAATTGGTTGTTGTAAACCATTTTAGGGTTCCGTAGAAGAGCGGGGCTATTACATCGCGGGGCCATTACGTCAAACGGTCTTTTCACCTCCAATTTCACTTTTAGCCAGAAGTGACATCTATGTACAGATAGAGAAAAAGGTTTTACCTATGATATATACTAGATGGCGCTATTTGCGCGTGTTCTGTTTGATTGACAAGCATTTTTTCATAGTCGCCATTTTGGATGCACCGACACGCGTAAATGCTCTTCAATTTTCTTTTATTTTAATTAGTGTGCGTGGTTTTTTCAAAGCTTTTGCAAGGTAAGTGACGATTTTACGAACTTGAGATTCCTTGTAGATAATTAGCTTAATGATATGCTATGATTTCGCGTTGTTATTGAGTCTAACGTAATAACCCCCGAAATTTTGATGGCGGGGAAATTAAGTCGAATTTAGTGACTTAATAGCCCCTTCGTTTTTCTATGAAGTTACAAAATACTAGTGATGTCCATAGGTCGATTATTGTATAAAGTTATTTACTTGCTGTTTTTTAACAATATCGATAAAATATTTTTTGACATAAAATAAGTAAAGTTAATTTTTATTTAGGTAGGTACTTAATTTCATTTCATACATTTTTGAAGAATTAAGTTTTATTGCATAAATATTTAAAACATTCTTTATTATACCCTTACATTTAGCAACACATTTAGCGATTCATTTTTATATTATACAGGATGTTTCGACGAGGGGGTATTAAGCCGAAAAGGGGTTGTTCTAGAGGTCTAGGCGAACAACTTTTATTGTAAGAATTTGTATTTTGTATTTTGTTGTTTTATTTAGTGTTTGGTTTGTTTATCGATAATTATTATGACCCCATCTCTAGTGTGTATGGAGCATCGACGTAATAGCCCCACAGAAAAATAAACGAATTTTTCCTCGAAACTGATCCTTATTACAGCCCAATAAAGTGCAAATACCAACGATTTCTATGGTCATTATTGTGTAAAGCTCAGACTTGCTAAAATCGCTTCACAGATGGCGTATGTAATTGCGTTTGACGTAATAACCCCGCACGGGGATATTAAGTCAGTTTTCACCTTTCTCAAGAAATTTGATATTTTTCCAACCTTGACACAGGTTTACTGCACTAAAAATATGATGTACAGAACAACGGACAACTACTTTCTGGGATACATTTGTTTAATTTACAGGAGCTTCATTATTAAACGAGATTACAAAGGTGTACACATTAGGCTTTTGTTTTTGTGACGGAATAGCCCCGCCCTTCCTTATCCAATTGTGATAGTGGTACGGAACCCTTTGTGCGCGAGTGTCGCACTTGTTTATTAACCATTACCATTTCACTATTATTAGAAACACGGGTCTAGATCGCGTTGTAGATAATCATTGTTATTAACAGCGAACAAACAAACTCATAGATTTTTCTGCTGTTTTCGCGATGTTGTATTGAAATTAAAGGCATTTTTCGGTTTAAATCGCGAAGTGATTATTACTTTTAGCATTGTTGATTTAAACCGAACAATTTCTTTAATAATAAACAAACTCTTCAGCTTTATAATATTAGTAAAGATTATTTTACCTCTATGAGCTAGAAACCAACCTTTACCATCATGATGAGCAGTGCATTATCAGTTGACAGTGAAAGTGTAGGTAGTTGTAAAACATTATGTAACATTACGGTTTATTTAATTTGGTTACCGGCAGACAGTAGTTACAACTTACGTTGGTTGTAAACTTATTAGCTCATATTACGATGGTTTGACTTCACTGAATTATATTACGATGAAGCCTTGACATGTACGTGAAACTTATGTATATGGATAGGGGGAATACGCAATGAAACGGACTATCGATATTTCAAGTTTTTGATGATTTTTTTTTAGGCTTTTTGGGTGGTGTCACTATTGATAACCATAGAACCATATGTCTATGGTCACAGGCCACTGACCTCCATGGTACAAGTCGCTGGACAGGGGATAGCACACTGAATTTTGTGCCTATTTGATCTGCACCATGTTGCGCTGTTGTCGCGCTATTTCTATTGAAAGTGATGGTGACCGTCCACGGAACGTTAGTTCCACGGACGGCCACCATAAGTTTCAATAAAAAACGCGCGACAACAGCGTAACATGGCGCTAATTAAATCGGCACAAAGATCTAATGTCATTTTGTATGGTATACCAATTCCAGCGTACTTGTATAGTTTTCATTTCAGTGTCACAGGCCCATAGGTATATGGTCATCAATGGTGCCAACACCCAAAAAACCATTAAATATTATCGATAGTGTCCGTTTCATTGCGGTTTCATTTTACCTACTTATTTAAAGGCATAATTTCGTTGTAATATTATTAAAACGGCCTACTGCGTTTTGAAAAATAGTGCATTTATTAACCTGAGTAACACGGCTGGACTCGAACCTGCGCAAGGGCGTAGCCAGGATTCTATATGGGGGGGGGGGGGGGGGGAGCAGAAAAGAAAATCTAAGACTATTTTGTTTTAATCACGGTTTTTAACATATACAGAGGAGATTGGTAGTGGAGAAATGTAAAAGAAAAAAATACCTTTATTACTTGACTTGTAATCTGCACGGTTCTTCACAAAATCAATTTATAACTTCTCTTACAAATTTTTTTTGGACAATTTTCCGGTGTACGTTTCTTATGCAAGGCTGCAAAGTTGGTTTTTGCAGCAAGTACTTGTATTGAAACCTGAGCTAGCGAAGCATTCTGGGATTGAACCACGAGCGCAGCGAGAGGTTTATATATAGAATGCTGAGCGTTGTAAGGATTTCAAATGTACAAAATGAAAAAAACTTTGCTGCCGAGTGAAACACAATTTTGCACCTCACTACAGCGAGGAAAACGCTAGGTGCATTTTTCCGGTATAAAACTCAATTCGGCATTAATTACTTATTCAAAAAATGAGGTATATATTTTACCTCTCTCCTCAACCTATACTATTATTTTCTTTCGTAAAGTGGCTAGTTATATTTTTGTACGCTATACACGATGTTCCGAGATGGGGGTAGTAAGCCGAAAGGGATTTGTTCTAGACGTCTAAGCGAACAACTTTTGTTTTACAACTTTTGGAAATATGCAGTAGTTTTCGAAAATGTTGAGTTTAAAGTTTGCATGAAAATCAGTTGTTTTTTTAGAGTTTGAGGTCATTGGCCTTAATATGCCCTTTTATTTAGTTGTATCACTACAATCTTAATATGAATTGCCTTTATTTACAAAAACAGCTGTTTTTTTTTCAGTGATACCTCAAATTTTCGAAAAAAAAGTTCGAATTTCCAAAAGTCGTAGAACAAAAATTGTTCGCCTAGACCTCTAGAACAAACCCCTTTCGGCTTAATACCCCTCCTCGGAACATGAACGCCTGTATATAGCGAAAAAATCATATATGATTCCTCGTTTTTGTAAATAAATAAGCAAACAATCTCTAAATCGAATAATTCACGAAAAAAACCTGCTGCATAATAATAATAATAATACGACATTGGCAGATGAGCAACAAGACTTCGTGGTTCGAAGCCAGGATCAATAAAAAAAGGAATGAGGTTGGCGCATTTTCAAAGGATTTGCTTTAGAGAAAAGTTTGGATAAGACAGATTCGAATTTTGAAAAGTCTTTGCACGGTAAGAAATCTGCGCGCAAAACAGATCCTTTCCGAGGTTGTGCGGTAAAAAAGAACTGCAAAATCACATTTTGCGCGCTACCGTACAAAGACTTTTCAAAATTCGAATCTGTCTTTTCCAAACTTTTCTCTAAAGCAAGTCCTTTAAAAATGCGCCGACCTCATTTCTCGTGGGGACACTATACCCGAAAGTAGTTTTTAATTTTTTTCAGTTTATGAAACAATATCTAACTTACAAAACGGAATATAACTTCATTTTATAATCTACGCAAATTAAACATTGTGTCATAACATAACTAATACTAGCCTAGTTGATTGACCTTTGCAACTCTTTAGGATTCTAGTTTTCCAATCTTTTAAACTCGGTAGAGATCGTGTGCTGCAGACCGCGTGGTTTATTATGCCTTATACTGGTGACCGACCGCTCTTCTAGGGGGGGGGGGGGGCAGCTGCCCCCCCCTGCCCGTACCTCGCTACGCCCATGAACCTGCGACTAGTGGTATACCGTTCCAGCGCTCGCCAAGCCGAAATTAAGAAAGCATTTCCTCCGTGACCGCGAGGTACCTCCTACCTACTATAGTTTTTTTCAAAAAGCATAATTTCCTAATTTATATATAAGATATTATTATAACGTTTAGAAACTTGACACGCCCGGCCCTAACCTAACCGCGCCTGTCTGTCTGCCAAGATGTGTTTGGGGGTCTGTACCTCAAAAGGAAAAAAAAACCCGGCTCAGTGTGAGTCGGACTCGCGCACGAAGGGTTCAGTACCATTAGCACAAAAAAAACGTGTTCAAATAAATTGAAATACTTAACTTTATTGTTTGTTCTGTTTTTATAATTTGATGTTAAGAGGAAAGGATACCTTCATACAAACGTAGTTGACTGTTTCCTCCGTGGATAAAGACATTATAGTAAATATGTTTATGTCATATCAGCCATAAACAACATGCCGCTACGTTTTGGTCACGGTTCTATCACGCTTCATGCTGTACAATCTGGTGAGAGCCAGACAGACAGACGTACAGTAAGGTCTTAATAACAAGGTCCCGTTTATACCCTTCAGATACGAAACCCTAAAAACAACCTTTATAAAATACTTACCTTGCTTGTTTTAATTAAGACAATTGCCAAAGTGACTCACTCGTACAGACCTACGTAAAAAACATCATTATCAAAGTAGGTTAAAAACTCTGATTGTTCTTGATTGATTAGTAGATTAAGTATTTTTCTATGTACTAGGTAGGTTACATTATGTCTGATAGTTTTTGTTTAAATAAGTTTATCTTTGTGATTTACTGCGCACCAGGCAGTGAGGCTTGTAGATGTGTTACAGACAGTGAGTTCACGGTAGCCAGACTTACGTTACATGTGAGTTGAGTACGTTTCGGTACACTTGCGATTTTGCGTTTGTTAGGAGTAAGCGAAGAAAGCACTTGCACATAATATTAGTTAAGTACCCGTAATCCCGTACACAGGGAAGAATTTTTTTTGACATGTTCATATTCGTGATTATACTAGTTATTATACTCAGAGCACCAATGTATGTAAGAAATAAAACGCCCACGAATTCTTTCGGTCAGGAGTGTTGACATGATTGTAACGACTTGAGCAGATAGGGATTTTATTTTTATTTGAATGAATGAATGAATGTCATTCATTTGCACGAAATATGATTACAGCAGTTGTTATAAAATGTTACACGTTCAACATAATTAGGGAATAATTTTCAGATTTTTTTTGTTAGCCCGCAAATTTGTCCCACTGTAAAGGGTTCGGTAAGATAGACACCACGCCACGAGCCTTCTCCGGATAAGCAAATGTGCCATGTCTTCGGACCGCAGTATGAGTCCTGACATGTCGATTTCCTCACGACTATAGTATTTTTTCACCCTAAGACCAATCTTAATAGCGCACATATTTTTTTCTTACCGAAAAAGACAAGTGTCTTTTTTTTGTCAATAGTGCTAGGTATTGACATTTTCTCTTAACAAAAAAAATGTAACGTTAGCACACAGGTCACAAGCACACGGCCCGCAGATGTTGTGGTATGGCGGAATGTGACCACGCACCGCGCTCGCAGTTTCGCGTCAGTCCGTCAGGAGACCGAGAGCGCGCAGCACTGTGCGTTGCGATCGCGAACTGGAAGTAAATCGTGAAAGTTTTATACACTGTGGATTTTGTGTGCGGCCAGTATTTTATTTTGGAAAAAGGTTGCGTTTTAGTTTTTCTTTTTCGAAGTGAGTTTCTTTGTTTATTTTTTTTTATTTAACAAAGTGGTCCTGTTCTTTGTTGGATTGATTTTGTATTATTTAAACAGGATAATTTTATTTTAAATACTTTTCTAGGTAGGTAATTTGACAGATCCCAGTTATGGGTAGAGGTACCTACTTCAAATGGGTGAACGTAAGAAGGAAAAATTAAACGTGTTTTTTTTTAAATAGCCCGGTTACAAAGAGAATAAAAGAAAATACCGCCTAACAATGTAAATATTCCGCAACTTCATAGATACTTAATACAAATCAATAAAATGTAGTATGTACCTACCTACCTACTTATTTTAAATTAAGTAAAAACATAAAAATTGCCTATTTTTTTTTAAACATATTTAAAAAAAATGGCTTTTAAGACGAACAAGTCACCAGAACAGATATTCTATCATGCTGTGGTACTATGTACTAGGTAAACTGTGGATACTTATATCGGGGTAGACAGTTATATCGAAGAAGATCTTTAGTTCCTCGCTGTCAGTCTGTCACACATTGAAAACAACAAGATAAATAATCATCCAGACTTCCTGCGTTCAGTAACTATGTAGAGGTACTTAGATATATTATGATTCATGTCAACATACACACATACAGTAGGTACACTCTTTATTGCCTACATATAAAGTACCTACCTAATGTATGTACCTACCAACAACTGATGACTGGTCTGTCTGAAAGACCTATACCCAACCAACCACCAACTAAATATATAATGCGCTTAAAAGTAAGCACGTCTCTAAACAGTTTCTGAACTTGTTTTTTTAATGCTTAATAAAAAGAATTAGAAAATGAAAAAAAACAAACGAAGGAGCATAGTCATGGCAGATATAGGTTTTGTGGCATAAACATATTTGCTCTAATGTCTTTATCCAGGCAGGAAATAGTCAACTATGCTTGTATGGAGAATGCGTAGGTATACTTTCCTCTTAATTAAATCATGGCACATAAGTTTTTAAGTACTTACTTTAAATTGTACGATTATATAATGTATAAAGTTTCATTAGATTCAAATTTTCTCGTTTACCTATAAAAAACGACAAATTTATTTATAATTTTTTTTTTAATTTGTATGGAAAATATAATTTTTCTCACTTTTGTTCATACAAAACGACAATTTTATTCAGTAAACCCATAAATTAAATTACGGCGAGGATTTTTCTTCATGTATTTATTTAAAAGATATACTTAGAACATACTTAGATAGGGTACATAGGGTAGGATAGTAGACAGTGAATCAAGCGGATACAATGAGCCACCATGGGTATCTCACGAATGCGATGTTGCCAATCCATGCAACTCACACAAACAAGACTCGCTTAAGTCCCCTCTTCCCTCTCCCCAGTCGTCAGCGAGCTACCGTGCAGTACTTCCGCGCACGCCGAGTTTTAGTGATTTTAAACCAAAAAACTATACAAAATCATGTAAGTACTATTTCGTATTACTTTATTTAGTGTACGTTTTTACTATTTCTCATGTCGTACTTAGATTTGATGTTTTATTAGGCTTCTTTGTGAGATAATTTAGTTTAAATAGCACGCGTCATTCGTGAGCGATATAACCTAAAAGTTGATAAAAGAGGGTACGGAAACAATGAACCAATTTTAAGAAGGAAACAATGAACCATGGTTCATTGTGCACTGCCTATGTTTCATAGCTCCCGACATTTAGATTTTTTAATAATTGAACGTCGTTATTAAAAAATGTTTTAACCCACAAGTCGTACGAAATTGATTTTAATAGAATAATCTATTTACTTAGTTTGAAATCTATTTCATTTTAGAAAATGTTTTTATTTTTTATTAATACTACGTAAAACAAAATTTAAAGCCATAAGTTGTGTGGTCATTGACGACATTTTTATTTTATTTGAGTCATGATAACTTTCAAAATAAAAAAAAGATCCGTTTGTGTTTTTGATGTCGATGCGTTCCAAACCTTAATGTATTTTTTTTTTAATTTTTAGTTAATCTTTGGTGAACAAATATGTGTAAAAAATATGAAATATAATGAATTTAATTTAAATTTGAATAATGACGTCTAATTATTAGTTATATTATATATGATTGTTATTTCTACACAGATTTTTGTTATGTATTTTTAATTTTATGTTTTTTTCAGTATAGGACGCAAAGCAGTAGGCCGAGAGAAAAGAAAAAAAGGTAGCCATACAGCAGCGAAAACTTTATTTATGGTTTTATTGATCTCAAATGGAGCATTCAGCATAAGGACCGTGATTGTTTTGTGTAGTATTTTACCATAATAAAAATCAAAAACATTTTCAATTCTTTTATTTACCTTAATTAGCTTTATTTGTAATTAATCTCTCACAATCGTATACCATGGTTCATTGTATACTGCATGGTTCAATGTATCCAACCCCCCCTGTTCATTGTACCCGCACAGGTAGTGCACAGTGAACCAAAGCTCATTTATAAAAAAAAGGTTAATAACTTTATTTTGATTCATTTCTTAAGAGTTTGTTGTATCAAATTCAGTTAACTGATAAATTTCCTTCACAATACTATAAAAATCATAACCATAGATTGAATGGTTTCAAAGTTATGAGTGTCCAAACTTTTTGTGGTTCATTGTCTACTATCCTGCCCTACATATAATAAGCGAAGTACCTACTAAATATTTACCTATCAAATATCAATACTTATTATTATGAGAAACTTGTTAATATATTATCATCATAATATCTTCAGAGAAATGACGGTTTTATCATGATTAATGTTAGCTCTCAGATAAGTAGGTATGTGTGTGGTGGCTAAGGTTATCTACTGAAAAACACTGAAATTTCAGTTGTTTAGAGACCTAATATTCATTTATAGTATAGTATACCACAGGTATGACCTTAAATTCCCATTTCAACAATTGGTATTCTTCGCAATTAAAGCCATTTCCAGTTTCACATACCTATCGGCCGACATAATCTACAACAGTTCGGAATCTTGCGACCGATTAGTACAGGAACGCTTTTTTTTAAATTTAAGAGCTACTTATGGGGAAAGGATAATACGACTTACGACTTTACAATCGTAAGTAAGACTGTTTACTCACTGGATAAATAGATCAGAAAATAGTATATTATGCAACTAGTGAATAAAAGACGGATTTAGTGCGAGGGCCGCAGATGAATCACGAGCAAGTGAAGGATTCTAACGACTGAATCACGACCGTAGGGAGTGATTCATGATGATTGATTCAAGTGTTAGAATCCTGAGCGACGCCAGTGGTTCATGGCCCTCAATGTAAATCCGTACTTTATTCAAGAGTTGCATACTATACTTTATACCATGACTACGAGAAAAAAAACCGGTCAAGTGCGAGTCGGACTCGCGTCGCGTACGAAGGTTTCCGTACCACTATCACAATCGGGTACAGAACCCTGATATGAACACTGGACCGGCAACCAATCCGTGAACGCAACGCGTACGTTAAAATTTATTTTACCACTGGCGCCAGTCTCTATTCATCACTAGATGGTAAAAAGTGCTAGTGGTAAAAATACATCGCGGTATCGTTGCGTTTTTATGTCAAAATCACGTTGTTGAATGGTCCTTAAATGTTTTTTTTATCTATTTGTTGTTATTGCGGCTAAAGAAATACATCTACTGTGAAAACTGTCTAGCTATCAAAGTTTATGAGATAAAGCCTGGTGACAGATGGACAAACAGACGGCAAAGTAACAGAAAAAGTGTTCCGTTTTTATCCTTTGGGTACGGAACCCTAAAAAGAATTTGTATGTCGAGTATTCTTAGCACAAGGAGTTTGTATCAAGTTTTTTTTTCACGCAAGTAGGTTGTATATGCAATTAGTTAGATGGACGACGAGCAAATTGTGTTCTAAATTCAAAATTCAAACAGCGTGAGTAAAAGTCCTTTTTATTCACTGTTTAGCGTGAATAAAATAAGCTTTTAAGAGTGTGAATGGTATAAAATACGTTTATGCCATAAAACCAATATCAGCGATGACCATGCCCCTACGTTTTGTTTTGTTTTTCATTTTCTTTTTTTTTAATCGAACTAACTAAAACGGATTAACAAACGTGAATACAAAATGTTGAGATGTCGTTAGGCCGTATTAGCAAGCCAGCCTAAATAAATAAATAAATATTGCATGACGTTTCACATAGCGCAAACACAGCACTAAGCTTATACTATGGATAGGTACTAGACACCGAATATACTACACTTTTTTTTTGTAAATACATATAATTCATAAGTGCATGATACATAGAAAACCCCCAGACAAGAAACACATTTTTATTTTATTCAAGAATCAAGAAAATGTATGAAACGCTAATGTCCGTAAAGTTTCCACACTCTCATTTCACTACGGCAACACAGCACCAATCTCATATCGTGATAAACGGGATTAATTGGTCACTAACTACAAAACGACTAACATACCAGTTCAATAGAGTTCAATAGACGAAGAACTTTCAACCTTAAAAGTGTACTTTTTAGGTCCAATTCACATTGCAGACGTAAGAGTGTTATTTTACAAGAAGTAATACCCTTGAACTGAAAACAATGGTGTTACTCACGAAATTGAAAGTCAAATGCGTGCGTTATGGAGTTTATTGGGTTAAAACAAAGAAACTGGACTGGTCTCTATTAGAGACTAGAAGGAGAAAGATCGCCTGATACTAAATAAATAAATAAATAATCTTTGTTTTACAACATTTTTCCTTACAAACATAGGTACCCTGACACTTAAACTAGGATTATCCTGTGCTATAAGTGCCAGTACGACTTAAAGTTGACTTAATTGTAGCTTAGACAAATGTATTTATAATTCAAATGGCTGTGAAATTAGTTAACACACATTAATTTTCGTCTAACTAAATGAATAGTGAACTCTCGATAGTGATCCATTTCAAACTCGTCTCTGACGGACGAGCTTCAGCAGTTCCTAAGTCAAACTGTTCGGGAAATTACTCCCACACCTTTAAAAAGATGAATCAAAGTACGAAAGTCGTTGGTAGAATACCCCCCATCTAGGTAATCTAAGGGTCAACACTTACAGATGTTTTACTTTTGAGTCAGTGAGAAGTGCCCCGTGCGTGGTTCGCTTGCAATAGTACGGAATTGGGAGGTGTCCTAATATTTATTTGTAAACCATTTAATTTATTAGCAAACTTTAGAGTTTTATTATTCTCTCTGTTAAGGGAGCAGTCTATTTACTGTTTTCTCCATACAAACTTTACAAACGTAGTCGACTGTTTCCTCTGGTATGTTAAGACTGTCCTCTTAACATACCACGAGTTATTACAGCCAATGGTATATTGGACCCCTAAACAGATCGTACCTACTACTGGCAACAGAAATACATGAAATATCTACATCATCTGTGAAAAATTCAACTGTCTAGCTATCACGGTTCATGAGATACATCCTAGTGGCAGACAGACGGACACTAGAGTAACAGAAAAGGGCCTCGTTTTTATTACCCGTTTAGTACGGAACCCTAAACTCGTTTTTTAAACATTTAAAACCGAATCACGCACTCATTAAACCTGCCACAAATTGAAATTCTAACCTTACAGGATATCGTTGCGTAATTTTCACTTTATAATACAATTTAAAAACTCTCTCACGAAGTTTTACAACAGCTTATATTTTATATAGTTAGGTATTCCAATCGTCACTTCAGGAAGTGGTCTTAACATAAATACCAATTACGATTTGCTGATTTGTTATGTAATTGGGATGGAAGATGGCGCCACCGAACCGTGACCAATCGAGTTTCAAATAACATTTCAAATAGATGATACGTTAAAAAAATCATCTCATCATCATTGGCAGGGACCCGTTGTGGAGTGGATCCCACTATTTCCATGGAAATACAAAATGGAAATAGTGGTTTTTTAAAAATACCCCATTAATTTTCTAATGCGACAAAAGAAGCAGTTGTGTTATTTGAGAATCTGGAAAGCTACCGCGGTTCTTCCGTCGGAATCGGGATCGGATTCATTTGACAGTTGACAGCCGAATTTCGAACCGCGAAAATTTCAAATCGGCGCGTCGATTACTCATATCGATGCCGAAGCCAAATTGAATGAATGCAACACAGACAGGATTGAATTGAATTAAAGATTTTGAAAGAAAATCTTCAATTCGACGGCTGACGGCCATGGATGCGCGGTTTTAAAATTGAAAACTCCGCTGTCAGAGATGTCAAACTACTGCGTCGGGATCGAGTTGCTGTCAACGGAAGAACCGCGGTAGCTTTCCTGTTTCCACTTTATAGACATAGTGGGAGATCTACCCCCGTTGTGCTGCTAAATTTTCATTTGCGTAAAACCTAGTATTGATGCGTTTAAATTGTTTTATTTTGGCGCAACAGGGGTGATTTCGCTTGGCAATTCAATTGACTCAATGCAGCTGTCGTCTCGCTAAGAATCGTGTTGTAAATCGTCTTTTGTTCGAGAGACCCTCGAGCTGTTCAATCGAAAAACTGTCGATTTATGCGGTGAATTGTTATTTTTCGCTTATTTCTGTTTGGTGGTACTTACCCTAAGTCCAAGGAACATTTCAACCAAATTCTTTTTTTTTTTACAGGTAAATTGATGCCTGACCTCGTCTATTAGCCCTGCATCTAAAAAAAGGTAAGAATAGGTATTTGATTCGCGATGCCGATGTCAAATTAAACTTATATATCTATTCATTTATGTCTCTGGAGGCTTTGGGTGTGCCTAAATATAGTGCAGACAGTCAAGATTTTGAATTAAATATTGTGTCCAAGATAGATATTCAGCTATAGATTTGATTATTACAAAGTGGGCAAAAAAAGTAAAACTAAGTTCATATCAATGTATTAGATAAATACTTTATTGTACACACCATATAAATAAGAACAAATGGAACTTGTATTGAATTTTGTTATCGTCAGTTCCACATTATTATTTTAGGCACTTGTCCCAGGCAGCAGTCAATATGCAGTATGCTCTAACTAAGATTGGGGTGAGATTGGGGCGAAAAACACTCGGAATTCTATAAGACATGACGACTCCTATATACGTCGTTGTCAACTCCCTTTAACAAAAGTGACCTCGTATTACATGTAGTGACGTTGCTACAAGCATGTGTTATCTACACCACACAGCTGCCTAGCTCGTCTACTAGGTACGATACAAAGGCAGGCTGTATTTGTTTCTGCTCCATTTCAGACTTCTGTAAGACATGACTACTCCTATATACGTCGTTGTCAACTCCCTTTTACAATAGTGACCTCGTATTACATGTAGTGACGTAGCTACAAGCATGCTACACCACACAGCTGCCTAGCTCGTCTACTAGGTACGATACAAAGGCATGCTGTATTTGTTTCTGCTTCATTTCAGACTTCTATAGGACTTGACTACTCCTATATACCTACGTCGTTGTCAACTCCCTTTAACAATAGTGACCTCGTATTACATGTAGTGACGTAGCCACAAGCATGTGTTATCTACACCACACAGCTGCCTAGCTCGTCTACTAGGTACAACACAAAGGCATGCTGTATTTGTTTCTGCTCCATTTCCGCATCATAATGTTATAGTTAAACCCATACAACAGTCAATGGTCTGTTACTGTATCTACTGGAACTGTTCATAGCTAGTTAAGTACACGTTTTTATGAATGAAACCTAATTTAGGAAATATTTCATTTAAATTTGGGTTTGTTAAGGTAAATTTAGTTGCATTTGGAGAACATATACGTACTTCCGGTCCGCGAATTTCTAGTTAATTATGTTTAAAAATTGACAAATTTTGAAAAAGTAAATGTAGGTAATTCAATTTTGCAATACTGGGCATCATTTTCCATTATTTTCAACCTTATTCAGGCTTTGAAACCAACATGAATATGAATGATACTGTATTCTACGAAATAACTGCCAATATTTGGTGGATTTTTTAAGATGTTATCAAACCTTGGGAATGCAAAGAAAGTAGGGGATCAAATGCTAAAGAAGCAGCTGAAAAACGAGCCCTAGAGTGGCGTATTGCAAAATAAAGTTACTAATAAATAAATAAGTCAAAAATAAATTTGGTTAAATTAGAAGAATAAAATAAAATTCGCGCCCAAGTATTTAGCTTCAATCGACCTTTTTCGACGACGGTTTTCTAAAGATTATTGACATTGCGTCTGATTACGTCACTTCAGGCCGTGTACTGCTCAGGTCAGGATCAGGTTCTGATCAGGTTAAACTGAAGGTAAAACTTATCAAATTGTGTCGGGCTTTACGTAAGTGTACAAGGGCCGTTGCAAGATTAGCACCTATTAAGTAGGTAAATAGATTTGCACTTACAACTCTTATAAGTAAACTAAGCCTTTTATCGCCTTCTTTATCACTAGATTATGAAATTATCTATCAGTGACTCATTATTTCGGGTAATTCCAGTTGATTGTATTTATTTTTAGGTAATTTTTGTTTATTTGCTAATTTATCAATGAAACAAAGACTCATTTTTCGGAACAATTATTTAGACTGCGTAGATTTCTTATCATGTTTTTAGATTGGATTATTTGATTATTATAGATAATTCTGAGTAAAGATTGAAAGAAAAAAATATACGTTTATTCGGACAATAGAACTTGACCTTCGGATCACCGTTCTATCATCATTGGTTTTATTGACACATCCCATCTCTCATCTCTCAACAAATTGGTTATTGACAAACCTCTATCAAAACCCAGGCGCGACAAAATAAGCAATCGCGTCTGACGTAGCAGAGACCGCCATAAACCACGGCCCAAATATATCGACTCGATAAATCACAAGTAAACAGTACCTATTGCAAAACGCGCGCTGGTTGCATGTGCAACTAAGCATTGCTAACATACTAGCAATCCAATTATGGAGCCGTACCTACCTTGGGGCACGGCTGAACCTAATGTGGAAGATACAACGTCGTTGGAGATTAACACACCCTATTCCATTCTTAAAGAGAAACGGGTATAAAGGAAGGGATACGTACATACATAATACTCAATAAGTGATTATATTTTATGAGGGTATATTTGCCATTCCATTACTAGGCATTTATTGAGTATTTTGACTTTTGTATCCCTGACTGTAAGGGCTGTAACTCATTAGGAGACCAGTAGTGGCAAAATACTATACGGAGGGTACCTCATCTGATATCCGTCCCGGGCTCTATACCATGAACAAAAAGTAGCTTGCGCTGTATAAATCATCTAAATTAGATGAAAAGGCCAATACACTGAATGTCCGTCTTTCGTCAGCCTTTGGAACTCTTCTAAGTACGTCAATAAGCACAGAAGCACCTATTTCTAATGCACTTTACGGGCTTGCACTCTGATCCAGTTATAAAATACTCTGTCTACATAAATACCTATGCATTTCGCTATTGATAGCTGTAGAATGCGGTTTGGAGCGTGTGTTCTTTGTTAAGACATAGACATAGATTAATGGTACAATAACTCGATAAAAGCATTGTCAATGACAAGTACCGGTGTGTGGTTTGAACTGTTTCTAAAGCATGCAACGGTTTTAAAACGATTTTGTCGCTATCATTCAGAGAATTTCACGACTTCTGAGTCGCCACAGATACTACTTCATTGAATTTTGTGTTTAAATTTGAGGGACTGTTTTCGTATTTATCGCCTAGGTAGGTACAGCTATTAGGGCTTAGCTTAAGGGCAGGTTAAATGATGTTGCTCGTTAACTTCGCAGTTACATTGTGCGAGATCACAACGTCCCGCAATATTCCAATAAAATTTTCCTTCCATGGCCTGTACTTTAATTCTACGAACGATAAAACAAAACAATAATTCCAGAAGAAAATCTGTCATCCATCCGTCCGAAAATTTTATTTTCTAACGGTTTTTAAGGACGGATGACAGAATTTATTTCTTTCGTTCGTTCGTAGAATCAGAGTACCCCTCTTGAAGTTATCATGAATTATGTACCCGCGATCGGGATTTACTCGCGTAAAACAGTGGGGCGGCGCCAACGGTCGTTATAAAAATATACATAAGTATTTGTTAAGTTATTACAATTTCTATTGCAAAATTAAAAAAAAAAAACAATCTTAACTATGCAGATTATTTAAAGCTTTCGTATTCAATTACTTAATTGAATCACCTAATTAACCTTCTACGTCTGAAACTTATTAAAATTGTAATATAACGAGCAATTAATGCAATATTTTACATTAGTTTAGTGCGGTTATGAGATAGTCTGCGCATGCGCCTGCGCAGCGCTATTAACGAGACGAAAAACGAAAGTGTCTACAATTACTTAAACTCATTTCAGAGTAATTAGATGATACATTTTATTATGTAATTCGAATCATAATTTCTTTTGAAGTAGTAACGTCTTTAAGGTTTTCTATTTGGGTGCTCTGTCGTTTTGTCTGTGGCAAATTGTGTAGTTTAAGGTGTAGGCCGTATTGATGAGTCGCGGTGGAGACGCGGCGGTAAAAAAAGTAATTAAATTAAATACGTTTCCGAAAACATTTAATAATTAGGTAAATAGGTAGGTACTTACTTTTTATTTTTATTAGTAACTATTTATCAATTAAAACGGTAATTACATACCTATGACGACAAAATAATTAAGAATGATCCAAATCCAAACTTAATTATTTAAACACATTTTTTAAACTTACACGATTTCCGTTCATCATTATTATTAAAATTACGGGTTTATAGATCGCGTTTTGTAGATAGGTAGGTAATCATTTTTTTTTAACTTTTTAAAAATTTAGTAATTTTATGAATTCGAAAGTTTATTCCCTCTTCACGGTCAAACGGTTCGACCGATTTGGATGAAAATTTGCTTAAAGATAGTTTAAATGATGGAGAGTGACATAGCGGGATCAGGATTTCCGCGTGTGAAACCGCGGGGCGCAGTTCATAATCATTACTACTTTACTTTCATTGAAACGAAACTTAACAAATAAAACCTACCAACTTAACAAAAAAATAAAAAGGTAGAAAACCAAATTTTTCATAATTTATTTTGGTATTAAGTTTGTATGAAAATGGTAACAGTCGCCACGTTCTTAATTAATATTAGGAACTAATTTAAAACTAAAAAAAAAATACTTTTATATTAGGAAGTGAACTAATTAAAGTTATTCGATCAAGACACGTAAGTGAGACCTACCTAAGTAAACTGGTTATATTATATATCGAATTGTACAAGTAAGTAGGTATAATTATCCTTATGTAGGAAGGAAAGATGGCGGAAGGAAATGTATAACAATAGTACCTAATAGTGTAGAAGACGTGTGTGTAGTGAGAAATGTTTGCGTAATTTCATTAGTGATAGGTATTAGTGATAGGAAACTTCACAGAAATAAGTGGTTTTACAAGTTTTTATTATTTAACTTCCAATGTATGTATGTAACTATACCCTGTTTCAGAAACTTAGATCAAAAACGTAAACAAAGAACTGTCAATTTTTGAGAAAAAAATAAATAAAGAGCTGTCACTTTATGTCTAATGTATGGGGTTTTTGTTTACATTTTTGATCTAAGTTTCTAAAGACAGGGTATATTATGTCTGTTTGGTTAGAATCTTGTTGTTTTAAATGAAAAAAAAAAAAAAAATGTCCAAAAGTAGGATCTCGAGCTCCTCCGTGCTACGGAAGGCACGTTTTAAGCAGTTGGTCCCGGTTGTTATCTCTGATAGCAGTCGTTAGGTCAAGTTAGAGGGCGACCTGACAACTTTAACACAAGGGGAGCCACACCACTATACGAAAACAAGAAGTACCTAGCAGACGAAGCCGAAACCATTTTTATTTTCTTCTAGCTTAAAAGTGCTAAGTTCTAATCCTATCCCGCGGGAATATCGGGATCAAAAGTAGTATATGTCCTTCTTCAAGGTCCCATCTATCTCTACATTAGAATCGATTTAGCGGTTTTGGCATGAAAACAGACACACAGATAGAGTTAGTTACTTTACGTAAACTTGCTACATCTTAGACTAAATCGTCATTTACAATCTAGTGAGATAGCGGTCAAACGACCTGTCAATTATAATAAAAAAAAAACGGATTTCGTAATTATTTATCCTTACTAATATTATAACTGCGAAAGTAACTGTCTGTCTGTATCTTGTCTTAACTTTTCTTGCCTTAACCGATGAATAGCGGTCAAATGACCTGTCAATTAAAAAAAAACGGAAAAACAGGAAAGATGTATTTCGTTATTAAGTATTTATCCTTACTAATATTATAAATTCGAAAGGAACTTGTCTGTCTGTATGTTACGTTTTCTTGCCTAAAACGACGAAGGAACCGATTTTGATGGAAAGGACTTTGGAGAAGAACATGGGCTATTTTTAACCGACTTCCAAAAAAGGAGGAGGTTTCTCAATTCGTCGTGTTTTTTTTTTATATGTTTTTTTATATTCCCGTGGGATCGGGAACTTACGCTGGTGAAACCGCGGGACATATAAATTGCATTTTCAATTACCCCAGTCCGGAAACATAAAAATACCTTGTACGTGATAGGCATAAATAAACAAACTAGTTCTATTAACATTCGAGACAGGTTAGGTATTCGTTTTCTAGTTATCGCTGGCAATACTAGGTTTTCTAACCTTATTTAGTATCTACTAGTAAAGTGGCCTAGATCATTTATTTACAACAAAAAATATTCATTTTTGAAGTTCTTGTTTCTGACTAGAATTTCATTTTGAAATACAGGATGGTCAAATTGTAGAAAGAAAAAAAAATATTTATCCATCGAGCATCCATTGAAAGACAAAGCGGTTTATGACCAATCTTACTTCTGACACCGTATCATAGACCCTCCCTATGGAAAACCTAACAGGAATTTCTAAAATCGAATCGAAACATGAATTCTTCTTTTCGTATAGTGGTGAAGTTCACCTAGACTTACAGTTTTCAGGTCGCCCTAAGGCCTCTAACTTGACCTAACGAATGCTATCAGAGATAACGACCCAGCCCAACTGCATAACATACCTTCCGAAGCACGGAGGAACTCGTGAATAACATTTTTTGTCTCACACATTATCAGTCACCCTTCGAAGTAAAGACTGCACCAAGCGTTGATTCACACTTTAGTTAGACATACGGCTTTAGACCACCCTGTTAATAGGTAAATAAAAAAATAATTCCAAGTCCTATTTGTGGCATGAAGTATTTAGACTTTCCATTTTTATTTCAAAAAAACAGTGTGCCCCACGCGTTAACCCGCTTTCTTCCTGTTCCCGTGGGAATATCGAGATAAAAAGTATCCTTTGTGATAGATAATCCAGGTTATAAACTACCTAGCAGTGTGCTAAATTTCACCCAGAACCGTCCAGCCGTTTCTGCATGATTGACAGACAAACATCCATTCAAAAATCTAAACTTTCGCATATATAATATAAGTGGGTATACCTTAAAATTTTCCTAATTTAATTTGAATACTCCACAAAAACCGGACTTAATCTTCTACTTTCACACACAAAGACTGTTATTTTTCCAATTCAAAATTTCCCACGAGACAAAGTCAGCCATTTAATCCGCAGTCAGGAGCCTGTCGGAAACAGACAAAACATTCACAATTGCCAAATATAAAATTACAAAAGAGTGTTAGTAGTAATTAAATGAATTTGGTACAGTTATCTGTAACTGGGTTAGTACATGCGAAAGTTATGAAAACCGTTTGTGTTTTTTTATGACTGACACTTTATTTAGGTGCCATAATTATATAATAATTGTTGCGTTACGGCTGGGGTCAATGGGTCAATTGGAGTAAGGGAATTTGATACCACTGTGCAGTTATGCAGGTCTTATAACTGCATTTTATTTTATAAGTTCTATTGGCTACCGAAGTGGCGCGTGCGGTTCCTACGCTGGCAAAGACGGCGGTGACCGATGGAGGACCTATACCCATATAATAATAATTGCATGGCCTTAATAATTGCATTTTATAGATGATTTATACAGCGCAAGCAACTTTTTAATCCATGCTATTTATGGCGCTGTAGTGCCCAGGTCACTGTTAGGTGGAGTAGGCTTGCCCAGGACTTATACCACCCTACTAGCCTAGTCAGCCATGCCCAGAGGAAAGAACAGGTCAATGCGTCTGGAGCTAACTTAGCTGTGGGTTTCCACACGATACGTAAATACATACGTATGATACAAAGAAAACCACTCAGATCAGAAACAGATATTTATTTTTAAGCAGAAATATTTGGACCCGGCAAGAATCAAACCCGCAACCTTCTGCATTCCAGTTGGGCCTTCGCCCAACGCCACTGAGGCCGTCTATTTTATTACAGTATTTTGTAACAAAGTTACATACAATGTCACACAAAAATTTCACTTTAATCTAATAATTATGTATGAGAATGAGGTCTACTTTCTTTCCATCAAAACAAAATCTGACGATGACTCTATTAACTAGAAGCATGTGAATCAGGTTTCTACCAAAGTAACAAACAAAACTATTTGACAAAAATCAGTTATAATATTTGGAATTCAAATCTCTTTATAAAAAAACCGGCCAAGTGCGAGTCGGACTCGCGCACAAAGGGTTCCGTACCATTATCTATACAACGGGTTTTGCTTAGAAACGTAAATTGCGGTTGACGATTTATGGCGTAATAAAAAAAAAAATAAGTACTTACTGAATCTCGTTCAAACCAATTTTCGGTGGAAGTTTGCATGGAAAAAATTGGCTGTGACATACGGACGGACGGACAGCAGACGGACATGACGAATCTATTAGGGTTCCGTTTTTTTGCCAATTGGCTACGGAACCCCAAAAACTGAGCTACTTGTTTACTTTAGAAAATCAGTCTTACCTCGATTTAGATTTTCATGGTTCGCCTTTAATATTAGGTAACAACGGTCGGCAGCCATTTCTCCTCATTCAATAATCTTATATTACTTGTCCGGAATGTTTTGATTCTTTTTTAGTTTATGCAGCTTTTATTAAGTAAGTTTGAGGTAATTGGTATAGAAACTGGCTATTTTCGTTTTGCATGACATCCCATACATTTTACACAAGTGCCACAATATCTCAGACTAGCAGGTTCCTGCGGTTTCACCCGCGTAAGTCCCGATCGCGTGGAAAAATCGGGATCAAAAGTAGCCTATGTTACTCAGGGTGAATGTAGCTTTCTAATTAATTAATTGACTTAATTAACTCTAGTGTTAAAAATGGGTCATATCCGGATGAACTTAAGTTAGGCTGCGTTAGACCGATACACAAAAAAGGCAAACGCAACGAGTACTCCAACTATCGCCCTATCACCTTACTGTCAAGTATTGACAAAATAGTGGAGAAATATGTTTGTGAGCAGATACATTCTTTTTATAAGCAACATGACATCTTGTACCATAATCAATTTGGTTTTCAGGCGGGCAGGAGCACTTCTGATCTCTTGTGTAGGTTTACTGATGAAGTGAATGAGTACCTCAACCAAAGGCATCAGGTCTATGTCCTATTTATAGACTTCTCACGTGCTTTTGACACTTTGGACCATAAACAACTAATTTCTAAGTTAGACAAATGCGGAGTGCGTGGGCCTCTTCTCGAATGGTGCAGTAGCTACTTACAGAATAGGCAGTTCAGGGTTAAAATCGAAAACACTTACAGTGATCCAATATCTGCATCTGAAGGGACGGCTCAAGGATCTGTCATCGGTCCATTGCACTTTCTGTCATATGTAAACGACATGAATGAGCACGTTGAACACTGCACGTGTTACCAGTTTGCCGATGACACATGCCTGGTTGCCACCGACAAAGATCCTGACATTGCATGCGACAAAATACAGGCTGACTTCAATTCTCTCTTGAGGTGGTGTCATGATGCTGGCGTTGTCGTAAACTCCACTAAGACTAAGTTGTTGCATATAAAGTCACCTTATATCAAGAGAAAAGCAACAAAAAATGTTGTGGCTCACGATCACAGTTGTTTACACTCAAATAACTCCGTCTCATGTAGCTGTCCCACCATAGACGTAGTCGATAACCAAAAATACCTTGGCTTGCACATTGACAACAACTTAAACTGGTCTACTCACATAGAACACGTCTGTGATAAACTGAGACAGTTTCTAGCCAACATCATTATACTCAAGAACAGAATCCCCTTTAAAGTTAAATTAATGCTGTATAATTCATTGGCTGAGTCGTTTATACAGTACGGGCTTACTAGTTATGGCCGCTCGTTCACCACTCATCTCAACAAAATCTACGACTTACAGATTAGAATTTTAAAGAATATCGTAAATCCAAAAATTCGCAAGCAATTTTACAATGACGACTGTGGACTATTTAAACACTGTAAAATTTTGCCAGTTAACACACAGTTCAAATACATGTTTGTAAAACACTTATTTTTCGAACCGAATCTCCAGGTTGAAACGAGACACCGTGTATGCACTCGAGCGGTCGCTCAGCGTCGTCTATGCTTATTTCAAAGTACCCGAAACAATGTATACGGCAGTAGGACATCGGCTTACCTACTCCCGCGTTACATAAACAAACTTCCATTGGATGTACGCGATGGTTTAACGCCTAAAAACATAAAATATAAGCTTAAAACGCACTACCTAAACACCCTTCGCAACTGTATTTATATCTATGGCACATCTTATCTATTTTCATAATGTTTATTCACCCAACTACCTACCTTGCATTATACCCACAAAATTAATATTTACGAAATAACTTATCTTTTTTTTGTTTTTTTCCCGACGTATTTATTTATACTTTTTATATTTATTTATTTTTCTCTATTTGTATTCTCCATATACTTATTTATTAGATAGACGTAGATTATTAGCATTAGTATTTAAACCTCTGTGGTTTTTTTATGCTAATTTTAAGTAATCAATGTTATTTAAGTTTTATTCGGTAAATTAAAAAAAAAAAAAAAAAAAATGGTGAAAGAATTTTTGAAATCGGACCAGTAGTTTCAGAGATTACCCCCAATATACATACATACGCATGTTACCAACGTTACCTCTTTATAATATTAGTATAGATATAGATAAAGATAGATAGATAGATATATAGATAGATAGATTATTAGTATAGTACTAGCTGTGCCCGCGACTTCGTCAGCGTTTTTCGGACTACCTACCCATCGCTGTGCTTGAACGGACGACCAGGGAAGTATGTTGCTGAGCAGAAGATAATCATGGCAGAGTCTATTTAAGTGTAGATTTAGCACAGCGCAGCGGTGGGTAACGTGTTGCGTGCTTATAAGAAGTAGCCTTTATCGAAAAAAATAAAACAAAATCGAAACCCGACTTCGAACAAAAGGACAAAACAATAATATTGAGCTCTCCTAAATACAGTGCAACCGACTTATCTGTTATGTAAGCTGAAGTCGGGCAGCTTAACTACATGATATCTTTTTTTACGTGGCTAATGTCCGTCACCGTCTGGCCAATCTCGTTGGGCTCCCTACCATAGGCTTATAATGTAAACCCCCATGGTGTCCCTCGCTCCACAAGTGTCAAAGCCAGTGGAAATTTCTCATGGACTACATCCCGACAACGACGGCCTTTCCAAGCTTCATCTCTGCATCTGCCCGATAGACAACCCCTCTCCGTCTCCCCTCCCTCGGCACGGTCACGCCACCGTCTCGAGGTCCCCAAAGCCGGTGATAACCTAACCCCCCCAATTCACCGCCAAAGGCTGAGGTGATTTTTATAGTGGTTGTCTACCACGCGGGCCTTTTCTTGCGGAAAGGACCCCCGAGCCCGCTGACGCGAGATTACGGGTTAGAAGCCAGGCAAGCCCGGTTTCCCACCTCGTGCGCTCTTAGCTTTCAGCTACTGAGTCCCCTCACAACGGCAAGGTGGACGACCATCTGGAGGGTAAAACGTAACGTCGTGTCCGGGACTCGTGACTCGAACGCGCAGCCGTCGAATCGGAAGCCATCACTCGGCTCGGTAGGCCACCGTTCCTTAAAAAGGGAATGCACCGGTCTGTGATTCGAACGCGGAACCCTCGACTCGGAAACCATAGCTGTCACATAAACTACATGCAATCTGCATCTACCCAGTAAAACTGCCCGATTACAGATATATTTTTTTAATCCATTTTATTGCATTTTCAAGATTGTAACCGTAACTTTAATCACTGAGGAATTTTTGAGAAGGTGGTTTCAGGTGGTTCATTAATTTGTACCTAGTTCTTTATAAGCCGATTCTATTGATGGAAGTCCAAAAATTAGTAATTAACATCATTGTGAGATGCTATTCTGCTCATCATTCCGAAGCTTCTCATCAGATCTTCACCAACAATTTATGGGACCAACTCGGGACTCTCACTTTCCAAATTAAAAAAGAATGATCGAAATCGGACTTTATATGCCGGAGAACATATTCACATACAAATAATATGCGGGTAGAATTGAGCAGCTCCTCTTTTTTTTAAAGTCGGTTAAAAACAGCCATTATAAAGAATTTCCGTATGTCCAAAGGATCCGAATATATGGACAGACATAGGTATACGGTATTTGAGGAATTTCCTGAAAAAAAAACCGGATATCCTGTTTTTTATTTTCGACCGGATATCCGGTTAATCATCGTGTTGATTCCACACAACATATTTCTTCAATACAACATTTAAACTAATTAAGTAATAGCAAAAAAAACACTTTATCCGGATAACCGGACTAAATATCCGGATAAAAAATAGCCTATATGTCAATCGGGGTCTAAAGCTATCTGCATTCCAAATTTGGTCAAAATCGGTTAAGCCGTTTCTGAGATTAGCGGGCACAAAGGCACAGACAAACAGACAAACAGACATACGGACAAACAGACAACCAGAAAAACAGAGAAATGGGTTCTACTGCGTTAGTAGGTACCCCTCCAATTTATATTTTTTTTATATCTTTCAAAAACAGACACCGCTGAGTTACGATTTTATTATTTGTATAGAAGATTGTATAGATAGAAGATTAGTATAGAAGTGTAGATAGATAGATAGTTGTTAGGTCAAGTTAGAGGCCTTATAGAACGACCTGAACGCTTTAACACTAGGTGAGCCACACCACTCACTATACGAAGAGAAGAGAGCATCCGATCAAGGCGTTAGTAACACTTAATATTACAAAGCTTAGTAAGTTCGTATGTTTATGAATCACGCAGAAACTACCTAAACGATTGCAATGAAACTTGGTAGGCAGATAGTTAGAGATCTGGATTAACACATAGCCTACTTTTAATCCAGATATTCCTGCGGGATCGCGGGTTAAACCGCGGGGCGGAGCTAGTGTTATTTAAATGTTTGAGATTTACGGCAAACGAAACCTTTATATTTCACTAGCAGTAACCGCGACTTCGTCCGGCAATTTTTTTTTTAAATATAAATAAATATAAATAAAAAAGCCTTTCTAAGTAAATGTGGGCTATCCAACACTGAAAGAATTTTTCAAATCGAACCAGTGGTTTCTGAGATTAGCGCGTTCAAACAAACAAACTCTTCAACTTTATAACATTAGTATATAGACGAGTTAGCCAGCGCTAGATATTCTAGGTAAGGTAGGAAGGTAAAGCTTGATCTATGTCAAATCAGTCAGTCATCGTCGTCTAGCCTACCTATATCAGCCTGAACCTGTATAACGTTTAGAAAGTACGCTAATGGACGCTAACGATAACCGTGATTTCACAACCCCGAAGGTCGCACTTGTCGACTTGTCAATGCAAGTTTATCAGAGTCCCATTGGCAGGAGATTATTGTGTTGATACCTTATCTAAATATTTGAGCGACAAGTGGAGACGAGAGACAAAATGCTGGAGTTCATTTGGCACAAACCTTGCAAAGACAGCTGCAGCTGAGATTCAGCTTGGTAATGCTGTCAGCATTTTGGGCTCCCTGTTCGTAGCTTGCTGCCTATATAGTTAGTTAAGTTTTATCGGAGTAGAAAAGAGCACAAAAAGTTAGAGCCCTTAGTTAGAGCGACCTGAAAGTCTTACACTAGGTGAACCACACTACTATACGAAAAGAAGTAAATTGAGAAATTGGCAGAAGCAGATATATAGCCTATTTCCTTTTTTTGTGTAGTGGTGTGGCTCAAGCGGCTCAACTATACTTACTTTTTTAAATACAGATTATTGTTTGACACATCTTTCTAAAGAAAAAATGACACATTTAAGGAACTAAAACGTCAAACTGAAAACTGAAATTAAAAAACGTGGTATAATGTTAGAGTTTTCAGGGCGCCCTAAGGCCTAAGGCTAACTTGAAGATATCCTGTGTCTACCACTAATCAAAGAAATAAGGACTGGAACAAGAAGAGAACATAAGTAGGTATAACATGTAATAAATCTGTAGTGAAGCTTCCTTGTAAGTAAAGTTGTGTGAGGTAATCGTCATGCCATTTTTACATGTGGCGTGTCGTTGAACTTTCCTTACAGTATAGTTAATGGACTCAAAACGAATGTAATGCGGTTTATTTACGGAATCAAATGCCAACTGCATTCTGTAACTGAACCGTCTCAACCATGCTTCAGCATTGTTAGATTTTTCACGACAATGTTTCAGCAATTGTTAGTAATTGTGCAATAAATTATTAACACTTCTAAGCTCAAATTTTGCTTTAGTTTTCGCGATGCTGATATGAAATTAATATCATTTTCCGGTTATAATCGTGTTGCTTTTATTATTTTAGCATTTTTTAAAGCTTGGCGATTCGATGACGTGGTCTGATCACGGGTACCCTGAGATGTAGGTAATTGTTACTTCCAAAGCTTTGGCAAACCTTTGCAATATTTATAAAAACTTTTGAACCGTTTTCGAAATCTTACAATGCTGAGGCATTGTTAGGTTCAAAGATGTTTATTCTCATTCATAAGACAAACATATCACTTAAAATGAGATACAAAATTAAATATACAATAATTGTAGGCAGGTAGTTGTTGAGACGTTTTAGTTATAGAATACCTGCCTTAATTGGCTATTCACTTCATAAATTAAGTCACATACCTAAATGGTTATTAAACGAACTGGGTTAATGTGTAGTCTTCGGGTAAAGTTTGATATTAGAGCTTTTAATTTGATTGATAATAATTTTATAGTGGTACTCTTGCGTAAATATATTTTGATGAAAATTCATGAAATCGCTGGTAAGACCAAGGTTTCCCATTGTATATCAAATAGAACACTAAAGGCATTAAGGCGCGTCGCTGTAGCGTCATTAACTCCATTGACATAACCACAGAAAAGGCGATGATTACAAGTTGATTTCGCGACGCACCTCCGACTTATCAGTTCGCGTAAAACCTAAAGCTCGCTTACCTAAGCCACACGTATAATAGGCTATGTATAAGCTATGTAGCGTACAAATCCTGTTTAAGCTAGACGACAATGTCGTGACATGATGTTGCAATACCGAGCCAGTAAGAGGTAGGTACTTGTTAGCATTTGTTGGTAGGTACATTGTTGTTTATGTTGCCTTGGTATTTGTTCGTAAAGTGCAACAACTAAATTGTAAAATGAACTGTGAAAAACCTCAATTACCTAACCTCACTTGTAAATAAATAAATATTGCACGACGTTACACACAGCGCAGTCTAGCCCGAAACTAAGCACTAGGCTTGTACTATGGGTACTAGACAATGTACTTTTGCTTGAGGGTTTCTTTTTTACCCTAGGTTTAGACAAAAAATTTAGAAAACACACATAACCCCCCTTACTTATAAACTATATTATTATGCTTAACAAGTGACTAAGTTAAGTAACGTTTGTTAAACTTTCAACTTTGTCACAGTAAGAGACAAACGATACATAGTTTATGCAGCTGTTAATCAGCGTTTACAAGTAAGGGGGTTAGTGTTCAATTTGCGAATTTTAAAATTGATTTTCCTTCTATTTTCGCGAAGTTGAAGTTGAAAAGGCATAACTACTTATGCCAAAGAATTCGAACTTTAGTACAAAAATAAGATCATAGAATCCTTGGGAATTATTAGCAGGTATAAATTACATTCGTACTGACAGTAAAGATACCTACATCCATAATTTATTAATTACATTATACAGGTAGCGACAGACACACACCTTTAACAAATTCCTGCGTCTATTGTTTTCCAATAGACGCCTGGTTACAACACAATAAAGTTATTATACAGACCTTTAGGTGTATATATCTAAAAAGTGAAGGTAATGCTAAATGTCAGACTCAATTCGCGCTGAGCTTAAAGCACCTTAAGGCGCTGTACATTACGTAGGGTATTTTACCGTTTTACTCGGGCTAGTCCCGCCATGAATGCCATTCGCACCTATTTAAGTTAGGGTTTAAATATTATAACTTTATTGCATTTATTAATAATTTTATTTCTGGACTGTGTGTTTTCTATGTATCATCATAACATAATGTGTAGGTACTTATTATACAGGGTGTTTGGTGGAGGGTTAGACAAACCTGGTGGGCGTGTAGCTGGACCTATTTGTAAAAAACAATTTGAAGGAAAAGACCCTAACTCTTCACATTTTTTTTATGATAATTTTTGAGATTTTTTATTTTTTTCCCAAATTTTACCTCGTTACCCTTACAACTTTTTTTTGCACATGTTTTCGCTTAAACTTTTTATTCGATTTTGGTCCCAGATGTATCCTTGATCTATCGAAGGCATTGTTAATCCAAAATAATGAGAAAATAATTAGTTATGGGCTCTCAAAGTTAAGAAAATAAAAAATGTTGTCCGAAAGGTCAACTAAACATCATTCTAAAAACAAAACTAATAGTGATCGAGGAGTTCAAATACTCTTAAAAACTGCTCTTGTAATAAGGGATTACAACGGTGTAGTCCACGTAGCATAAAAATCTACCAACTTGTCAAAAATAAGGCTTATGGGGAAAATGGAGTGAAAATTCAAAGGAAAAAATATACATTTTTATTTTTTTTATTATTATCATTATTATTATCATAAAAAAAAATGTGAAGAGTTAGGGTCTTTTCCTTCAAATTGTTTTTTACCAATAGGTCCAGCTACACGCCCACCAGGTTTGTCTAACCATCCACCAAACACCCTGTATTATGTACTTTACAAAAAATCGCGTAAAAGGAACATCAAATATGTTTGAGATTCACCTCTAGTATACTAGTACCTACATTATATATATCCCAGATAATTGCATAGATTTTTGGCACTACTGTGTTAAATTGATATTATGGTTAGAGACTTTTTAATAAAACATATTAATTAATTGTGAATAAAAGCCTTTAATCAGTAGTTAGGAACTACATTCGTTGATTACTATCTCAAAAATACAGTTTCGTGATGCTTATCATAAATTTTTATTAACTTATTTATTTACATTTCTGATTTAAAATAAAAATAATTTGCTTTCGAAGAAATTATATACCTTAATTCTTGATGAAACTGATATAAAACTTGTATAAGAGATACTAGGTAATTATCAGGGACTAGCTGTGTCCCGCGGTGGTGGTTTTTTTCAAAAATTCTTTCTTATCGGATACCTACATTCCATAAAGAACACACTCCCCAAATTTCAGCCTCGGCGGTTTAGGCTGTGCGTTGATCCATCACTCAGTCAGGATAAAGCCTTTTGTAGATAACTAGCTGCGTCCCGCGGTTTCACCCGCGTAAGTCGGGAACCCGGGATCGGGACCCCGTGGGAATATCGGGATCAAAAGTATGTTATGTTACTCAGGGTGAGTTTAGCTATCTAAAGGTTAAAGAATTTTTAAAATCGGTCATGTATTTTTTTAAGTTTCTTCTTTACAAACATACAAACCCACACAAAAATATACAAATCTTTCCTCTGTATAATCACAGGTATAATATTAGTGTAGACTAGTAAAAAGTAGTAAGTTTCCTTAGGAAACGCTGCAGCGCCTTAGCTCGCTAAGGCTATTCAGGGTTCCCAACTTAGCACTCTCGGTGCTAGATTTGGCACTATTTTCGCAATCCCAGCACTTTAATTTAACATTCAGCACCTAGAACTTAATTTAGCACTAAACAGCCGACATTCTGAATTATAAAACCTACAAAAATTTATATTCCTTTAAGCAAAAAAGTGAGTTATGTTCAAAATTACAGAAAAGAGTGGGAGAACGATCCAAAATACAAAAAGTGGCTTAGACCTCTGCGTGGAGATGGTTTGAAAGCAATGTGTGTATTTTGCAAAACAGAATTTAATGCGAGAATATTTGAAATTAAGCGGCATTCGGATTAAAAAAAATAATTATATTTTTATTTTATTCAATTTTAAATTGATATCTAAAAACTAGCACTATTTTTTTTTATCAATCTAGCACTATTTGAGATGTCATTTAGCACCCACCTAAGATAATGAGTTGGCAACCCTGAGGCTATTTGCCTTTTGTGTTGTAAATTATTAAATTACCGCGAAGTGCCTTTAGAGGTTTTACTGCACTCGACAGATGTTTGCAAAAACTTTAGAGGACACGTTTGAACGTCTCCTTGTAATACTACAGTCTCTTCTGAAGTATTTACCTTACCTTCTAAAGTACATAGACCCATACAGGCACATTAATAAACTTTGACTAAGGTGTACGACCTCAGTAAAAACATATTCGTTTACTTCCTTACAGACATTTAACAGTGCTTTAATATTCTAGACTAATATTATAAAACAGAAGAGTTTGTTTGTTTGAACGCGCTAATCTCAGGAACCGCTAGTCCGATTTGAAAAAATATTTCAGTGTTGGATAGTCCATTTATTGAAGAAGGCTATCTTCTTCTTCTAATATTTAAATTTCCATGTCACAATGTTAGTTACCGTACTCCTCCGAAACGGCTTGACCGATTTTTACGAAATTTTATATGCGTATTCAGTAGATCTGAGAATCGGCTACTATCTATAATTTATAAGGCAAAACAAAGTTTGCCGGGTCAGCTAGTAATAATATATTTTCAAAAAAATTAGGCGGACGAAGTCGCGGGCACTGCTAGTTTTAGTTATACGTCGCAAATACGCGCCCAAAAAAATTTAAGATCATCAACATTGAAAATTAAACACTTTCTATTAGCTACATAATAATTTGCAAATTTCCACCTACAAGCTTCGAATAGTAAGCCACAAGGCACAAGTAACCTTAGACGACGCAACATTGTCGATCCTTGCTCAATGAAGAAGAAAGTTAGTGCGCCCGCGCAGTAGACCGCGCAAGCCGCCTGCCCCCGCGCCGCGCCGGAGGTCAAGGGCGATCTCTGTTTTTGTGCTACGCGCGTGCTTCGAGATAAACTTTCTTTTTGTTCTGTTGTTGTTTAAGACGAGAACTTTGACCTAATCTAGGAGACAGATAGATGTTTATTGTACCAAAAATACAAATCAAGTTCTAAAAAAAGGAAAACTTAAAACTTCTTATGGTGTAGTGGTGTGACTCGCCTAGAGTTGAAATTTTCAGGTCGCCCTAAGGCCTCTAACTTGACCTAACGACTGCTGTCAGAAATAACAATTTAAAACTAAAGTGGCACTATCGGCGGCCTTATCGTCTATGGGCGATCTCCTACAGGCCGCTAAATAAGCTAGTTAACTTTTTCTTTTGAAAAAAAACAAAATGAACTACATTTTGTTCATCAAAATTATTGAAACAGAAAGTTTGTTGGTTTGCAACTAATAAGTCTCTTGTAAATAAAACTGCAACATGGCATACCTACTGTTCACTATAGTAAAGTTTTCCCTCGCTGCACACCGGGTCATAAATCATAGTACCCAAGGTTAGAATGGTGAGCATGTTGCAATAATGGTTGCAATATGGAAATCGCTTATCGACAGAACTAATGCGCAGCACTGAGCATTATTTCCTATGAGTGGGAAAGAGAGCTAAATACTCTCTGCATCGCTCCCACATTTTACGACCCAGTGTGCAGTAAGTGAAAATTCTAGTAAAGTTCCCTCCAAAACAACCGATGTGTCATTTCTGACAGTGACAGTGATGTCAGATGACAGGTGACATCATGAAGGTGATGCGAAAACAAAGCACGTTCGAAAGTGGGTTACTCTAACAAATTAGAGGTTGTAACGTATGTAAGTTTAGTAGGCACCGAAAATGGATGTCCACCGTACATATAAGTATTATAATAGTGTTTGTAAATAGAGTGAGATTTCGTAATTGTTTTTTTTGTTGAATTCAAGTCAAAATAGGGACAAACATAGATATGCAACGTAGAGTTTTTCAATTGTAAAACCGCAGTGTCCTGCGGTTTCACCTGCGTTAGTCCCGATCTCGTGGGAATATCGGGATAAAAAGTAGCCTATGTTACTCCTCGATCATGTAACTTACTATTGGTGAAAGATATTTTGAAATCGGTCCATTAGTTTCGGAGCCTATTCTTTACAAACAAACAAAGAAATATTTTTGTCTTAATATGGGTGGCTACAGTCTCAAAAATCTTAACAATAATGGTGAATACACGGAGGTTTGTCTTTCATTTAAATATTAAGGTGTGTTTTGTACAACTTTTATTGTGTAAATAAATAAATATAAATGTATAGATTCTTTCGAAATGTGGAAATAGTTGATGTTTGCTGTCCTGCAGACTATTAGTCATCGTATGTATGTTCGTATGTTGAACATGCACTTTTATCAGGAGACTGTACGCACATAACACCCGGTTCTTTGTGTCACCGGCTCGCGTAACAGATTTCTATCTTGTTTTACAATTACCTACGACTTTCGCATTACAATGGTACCTTCAGTAAATCGCCATGCAAAAACTTCACACTGCAACTATGTGGGCACAGTGTAGTCGTAAATATACGGGGAGCAGGCGTACTAATGGACCAACCTATAAGATTAACTAAAACTCTAAGGTGATTTTTAGAGCTCATTGGCCTAGCTGTACCTGCCGATCTTGAATGGTCGTGCGAGTTAAGCAACGCTTGGCGCGGTCAATACTTGGATAGGTGACCGATAATTTGTGTGACAAAAAATAACTTTCTCGAGCTCCTCCGTGCTTCGGAAGGTAGGTACGTTTTAAGTAGTTGGTCCCGGTTGTTATCTCCGAAAGCAGTCGTTAGGTCAAGTTAGAGGTCTTAGGGCTACCAGAAAAACTCTACCACTAGGAGAGCCACACCACTACACGAAAAGAAGAAGAAGAAGGGTTCCGTACCCAAAACGTAAAATCCGTACACAGATAAATCGCGACCACGACTATTGTTACATAGTCAAAACTTCGAGAAAAGATAATTAAAAAAAACAATTTGCTTATTCGCAACCTGGGAAAAAGTTAAATATGAGTACAAATTAAAAAAATTGTTTCTGGTCTGGATGTTTTCTATGTATCATTATTATGTATTTACATAAAAAAGTAAAATATGTCGTATATCCTTTATTTAGTACCCATAGTACAAGCCTGGTGCTTAGGATCGAACCGGTTCACTAGTTTGGGGCTAGATTGCGCTGTGTGTAAAGCCGTGCAATATTTATTTATTTAAATAGTATAATAGGATTTGATTTAATAATCGTATTAATCGCCTAAAAAAATAATTTAGAAAACCGATTCTTGTCATAAAAAGAGCTTTAAATTACGTAAACGAAAGTAACTTTCATTCAATCCACTTTCGATTTTTATATTATTAACAAGTGTTGTAAGTAATAAACAAACATTAAAGGAATGTGGCTACCATATTTGTTCTCACTGCCTTTCTTGTTTGAATTTAACGGTTTTTTCTATTTACGTAGCTCATCTCATGCAAATATGTGGGCATGTGTTATATAAGTAGAGATATGCGGGTGGGTGCGGCCGACTAACGACTTAGCACGTGTGCCCGGTCATTGTTAGCCTTATTAATAAACGTGGAGTTAGGTCGAAGTAGTAAGAACATGCTTTGTCTTTTTCCGTGACAAGAACTTTCAAAGTTGTCAAAAAGTGGTAAAACTACTCCGACCTTACTCCACGTTTATTAATATGGCTATGTGGGTTTGAATTTTGGATTTGGTGATATGATAAGTGATAGATAACAGCGGTCATAGTTTTTTTTAACGACCTCTGTGGCGCGTTTGGGGGAGGCCCAAATGCAATGCAGAAGGTTTCGGGTTCGATTCCCGCCGGGTGCAGGTATTTGCACTTAAATAAATAAATATTTGTTTCTGGTCTGAGTGTCTAAAATAATGCATGTATTTCTAAAAAGAACGTTTTATATAGACCCAAACCATGATATTATAAAATGAGTTTTAAGTGGCAGACCTGGTTTAAACCATGATTTACTATGCCTAAATCATGGTTTAAACCAGGTCTGACCTTAAAACTCATTTTATAATAACCATGAAAGGGTCTCATCCGTCCCGGTCCAGCTTGAAACCTTGGTGACCAGGACGGATGACACCTACCTAAGGAACTGGTGGCTCCAACACCAAATTCATTTAGTAACCTTGTTGCGTTACTGCAGTGTATTGAACTATGAAATAAAACTAGAAACTCAATGTCAAGGTCTGCTGGTCTTTTCGTTTTTGTTGGAACCTAACCAGTCCGCTTTTCCAGGCCAAGTGACCTTTCCCGACGCGTGAGCTACCATTTGTAGGCGATTGACCCCAAATAATGCATAAATTACATAAATACATAAAACTTTACTGCTTTTCATTATAGATACTAATAGACTAAATTATTTTTTCTTCTTTTTATTGCTTACTAGCTGCGTCCCGCGGTTTCAGACGCGTAAGTCCTGATACCGTTGGAATATCGTAACATAGGCTACTTTTAGCCTATGTTACTTCTCGATAATCGTATTTTTTTTTAAATCGGTCCAGTTCAATCGGTTTTTGAGTTTATTCGTTACAAACATACAGACACACACACACACACACACACACACAAACACAAATCTTTCCCCCTTTTTATTAATATTAGTGTAGATTTTATAAGTTTTTTTCGTGTTCTGCGTCTACACGTCTAGATGAACACTTTTGGTCTACGATATTTTTTGGAAATTCAAAAACTTGTCGCAACTCTATAAACTACTGCCACCTTCTACTTGCAAAGTTGCACTCATGTTCCAAACGGGAATCTAACCCATAACCTTCGTATCGCAAGCGGATATCAGCCCGCTGCGCCGCAGACCTCGTCCATCCATTACCCATTAAATTTAAATAACAAATATCATATAAGAATGTTTTGTAAACCTCAAACCATACGGTTTGAATACTCCTGCTAAGGTTTCAAATTGTTTATGTTAACGTAGAACCACTGAGTTGGAACAATGGGTGTGTTTGGTGACGCGCATGACTTGAATTATAAATGCAGGCGCATACTCTGATTACTATGCGTCTGCGCAGGTTCGTTTGTTCTTTTCTCGGAATCGTATTACAGCGTGCGACGCGACGCGACGCGCCGATGAGGCGTTTGTTTGTTGTGTAAGGCAACATTTGTACCACAGTTTACACAATAGTTAACAACTCGGCGCTTTTCTTGTAGTGATAATGTTGTTCAGGGGTGCAAAGCTCATCGGGAGAATACTTTTTAAGAAAAGTTTTTTTTTACGTTACTATTTTGCTAGGCGTTGTACGGAACATTTCGCGAAACGTGGGTTTCCTCATTATGTTCTTATTCAACGTAAGAGCGATGTTAATAGCGCACATATTTTTTTTGGTGCGCGGTCTGCCGGATTCATATTACTATTTGTTTCCTCAATTTGCTACTAAGGGTTTTCTCAGCGTAAGTTATAATCCCATAGGAATTTCGGGATTAAAAGTTAAATAGGTATGTATTATTCTAAGTAGGTAGGTACCTATTGGTGCTAAAATCTTCTACATAAATAACAAAAGGGCCATCTTGTTGGCCAGTAACAAGAGCGGTTCAGTTAGTTTCTATGTGAAGAATTAACAATAGGTACTTCGTTTTTATTTAATTTGTAGAAAAACGTTAAACGTATAACTACCAAAACTTCAGATCGTAGTCTGAATTAAAAAAAAAAACGTAGTATCTATAATATATTCGCATTTATATACTAAATATTGATTATAGGTACTATCAGTACTATTATCCTAACTTTAAAATTGAATACATAACAGACTTAAGGACGTGGCGACTCTTACCATTTCCATGCAAACTTAATACCAAAAAAAAATTATGATTTTTTTTTTTTATGAAAACATTCAAATAAAACGGAGAAACATATTTCAATGAAAAAATGTTTCTCCGTTTTATTTCGTTTCGAATGAATAATTTGGAAAACCTTGTGATGGGGACCCTTTAAAAGTAAAATCTTAATCCGAATAATATCGATATTAAAACTTATAGTAGAAAACTAAATTTTTCATAATTTATTTTGGTATTAGGTTTGTATGGAAATGGTAAGAGTCGCCGCGTTCCTAAGTACATAGATAGGCATGCACCATCCAACTGAGTTCAAACACTTTATCTGCGCCCAGTTCAAGAGTGTTATTTCCGCTTCTTGAGAGATAATAATTTTATCTTTTTACCAAACCGTCTAAAGATAAAATCTCTGTAGGTACATATGTGTGTAACTTTGAGGAAATTCAAACAGCTATGATAACATTTCTTGTTTATACTTTCGCCTATAACGTGCTATTACTTAAACCCGAATTGAACATTTTGGGAATTCAACAATTAAGAAATTTATATTTTAGGGAAATTCAACATTTTGAGAAATTGAACATTTTGGGAAGAGAAGCATTTACTTATAAACAGCTGCATAAACTATATATCATTTGTCCTTTACTGTGACATGAAGTCTAAAAGTTAACAGACAGCGACAAACGTTACATAAACGTAGTCATCGTTTATAAGTTAAGGAGATAGACAGATTATGGTGCAGCAACTGTAAATAAATCTTTTTTTTTTGTAGGAAAACTTTTAAAATTAAAGAAATTCTCACTTTTAATCGCGTGGTGTTTATTACTTTTAGCATTGTTTCAACGCTAAACGTTTCAAGACCTTTACAGGTTCCTTCTTCAGGATTGACACATAAACTTCAGAAAACTTTAGCGCAATTTTGCCAGGATAATGCCGGCTTTCCACTGCGAGCTGAGCGGAGTTAAAAATGTGTCAGTTTAACATTCAACGTTCGCTTGCAGTGGAAAGCGGTTGTTTTCATAGTCTTACAACTCTTTCGCGCTATGGAAACGATCGTTGGATATTAACTGACATATTTTTAACTCCGCTCCGCTCGCAATGGAAAGCCGGCATAAGGCATCCTGGCAGATTTTTGAAGTTGAATTATTTTATCGATATTCAACAGTCCTACAACAGGTTACTAGTACCTACTGTAGTGCTGTTAATAACTCGGTGGGACTACTACGGAAGTGCACCTAACAATATAGGCAGGCAATAGACCGGTTACTTTCACTTGTAATCACTAAATTACAGACCGATATGGGAAGCCCTCGTTATAGGTCTGCTAATACACTATGGCAGCCGGATGTAGTTTGATTTTGAAATTTTAGACTAATTTAAATTGGCAATTAAACCATAATTAGTAAATAAATAATGAAGAACGTTGCGCACAGTGCTGTCTTGTCCCAAACTAAGCAACTAGGCTTGTACTATGGGTACTAGACAACGGATATACTACATACAGTACTTTTTTTTATCAGCGTTCCGAGCTACAGAGGCGTCGCATAATCCGACGGTATCAGCTAGTGAAACTCGATTTAAACTATTAGAATGCTTCAAGAAGCAATTGAAATTCAGAGACATGGTAATTTCAATACAGAATATGGTCTGACATTAAACAAACTCGTGAACAAAGGTCTGTAAAGACCTCTTATAAATATATTTGAATCTTTGAATCTCGAAACGTCAGGAGTTAATAAATGCTTAATATAATATAAGCGACGTGATTTAAACCGAAAAATAAGTTTAATTCCAAAATAAACGGAATCGATTAGATCCGTTAAAATGGTTTTATTAGTATAATCTAAAACAAACATACGATTTCATGGAGATAACTCTATGTGACCAGTCAATTGTGTCACTAGTGCATCTTGTCGCGTCGACATGACATACTTCCATAATGTTTCCATACAATATTACTTACCTTCAGTCCCAACTGTAATGTTCGTGTATTCCATGTATAGAATAGGGTTACACCATCTCTTCCCGTGGGTGTCGTAAAAGGTGATTAAGGGATTTGAGGGAGACTAGCAAACTTTAAGTTCTGTCTGCGCGGTGGCGGGTAAACTGCTTGATCCCTAGGAGGGTTGGTGTAAGGCAGGCGGCCGACCGTAAAAATATTGCCAAATCTATTTGCAGTAGGTATAATCAATGATGACTTGCCTACTGTGCCGAGCCCAAATTATTTGGGGTTAGCATCAAGGATGCAACCGGTAACATCGCTCAGATGAAAAGAAAAGCTTCAACTGTAATGTTGAACCCGATTACATGAGGACTGATACGAAGACCACCTACTCGGTGGACCGACAACATTGTAGCGATCGCGGGGAGTCGTTGGATGAATGGAGGGTGGCTCCGAATCGCTATTGAGTGCCGTGGTGAGGACTCTGTTCAGCAGTGGATGAATAAGGGCTGAGATGATGATGAATACTAACTTACCCCGAAAACAATGTACTTTTTAATCGACTTCAAACAAGGAGGAGGTTTTCAATGCTAACAGTATATTGTTGTATGTATGTGGATATGTTCACGCCGTTGGTACTTTAGCAAAAGAATTTCGATTTCGATAATTCTTTTGGTTATTGTGTCATCATAATGCTCATTTTACACACTCCCCCTCAGAGTTGGCATTTTCCACTATATAAAGCAGTAAATTGTGGAGCTTTCTCACATGCTTGCCCGTTTTGCAAGCAACTAAGTTATTGGTTAGTTGAAAGAGAGCCCCTAGGCGATCAGACCGCCCATTGTGCCGTAAGAATTTATTGTTATTTGTGTTTTCTGGTTACAATAAAGCGTTAGTCTATGCATTTATCTAAGTTAATAAAGGTCAAATCTTAGGTAGAACGTGAGATCTTTCACCAATGTACCTACTTCAAAATTTAAAAAAAAAATATATTGAGATTAATGTATGCAAATACATGATCATTTTGAAATGTCGACATGATTTTAGTGTGGTTACGGAACGCGCCCTCCGATGAGAAGAAACCACAAGAAACGCATGGGGGTGTTTTCTTTTTTGTAATCATGTGTTAAATTACGTACCTACTTTCATAATTTAATCCCTACTTTTATACGAATCCCTGGAGGAAGTGATTTTTTCCACTAATAAATAAAAGTAATACTTAATAAATATTGCACGACATTGCACACTGCGCAATCTAGCATTAGGCTTGTACTATGGGCAGTAGACAACGGATACACTACACATTACCCTGGTCTGAGAACCCTCAATGATGAACTACTTAATGAACAGTATTGTCTGTTTGTCTGCAGGGCGTCATCATGTTGCAGCAGATATTGCGTGACATGTGGGTGGACCCTGAGATCCTGGCGGAGTTGGATGAGACACAGAAGCAGACGCTCTTCTGCAAAATGAGAGAGGAACAGGTAAACTTTTACATTCACAGCCTTAATATTTCTTATGTTTTTATTGCTCAAGGCATGTTTACTAGAAATATTTTACAAGGAGAAATACATCATCAAAAATCCTCCCATGACAGGATTCGAACCTGTGCCCCTCGCTTGCCGGGCGAGTGCGCTACCACTGCGCCACACGGGAACCCACGTGACAGGGATGAGAAGACGAGAGACGGGGATGAGGGCACGTGATGCGAGGATTTTTGACGATGTATTTCTAATTATAAAATATTTCTATTCACAGCCTTCACAATAATCGATACAGTTCCATAATTAGGCTGAAACTTAAAGAACCTAAACGGCTAGTCCCATCCCTGTATTAAAGTTTTCCTGATTTAAAGTAGATATACAAAAACCAATCGTTACCAGAGTTAGAAATAAAAAAAAAATTGAAATATTTTAAAGAACAAAAACATACTTATACAAAAACACAACGCAAGACGGGACTCGAACACGCATCTCTCAGTCCTCGTGATCAAGCGACTTGGCGTTCATCCACGTTAACTTTGCAACTGCATTTACCTCATTTTACTTAATTATGTTAAGTTAGGGCACTGAAAAATAAATAGTTTCAAAACCTTTACGCTCGATTTTCTATACGTATACGTACGCACATATTTTATGTCTTTTCCTTCTTTATTACGGTACTTGGAAACTAATAAATCATCCTACTTAATATTTTGTTATAAGTTTGTGAGTATGTTTGTGTGTGTGTTTGTGTGTTACTCAATCACGTAAAAACCGCTGAACCGATTACCATGAAACTAAATAAATAAATAAATATTGCACGACGTTACACACAGCGCAATCTAGCCCCAAACTAAGCACTAGGCTTGTACTATGGGAACTAGACAACGGATATACTACATATTATACTTTTTTTTTGTAAATACATACATACATATGATACATAGAAAACACTGAATATCCCATGTCTTCGGACCGTGGTGAGTCCTAGGACATGTTGGTTTTCTCACGATGTTTTTCCTTCACCGTAAGAGCGATGTTATTAGCGCACATACCTTTTTTCTTAAAGAAAAAGACATTGGTGCGCGGTCGGTCTGGATTCGAACCCACGACTCTCAGAATGAAAGCCGGGGTATCTACCACTAGACCAACACCGCTCACTCTCGCGTATGTAGATAGCTGGAGAGCAGGAATAACAAATAGGTTACTTTTTATCCCAATATTCCCGCGAGATTGGGACTTACGCGAGTGAAACCGCGGGGCGCAGCTAGTTTGTAATACAGTACAGTTTTACAAATTATTAGTTTCCAATTCTTATGTATTAGTATTAGTATAATGAATGACGTAGCTAGAAAGTTAATCGCGTAAGCAAACACGGCGTCACTGTGACAAATCCACCATCGTTAATGTTATATGTTTCAGATAAGGACGGTACCTATATACGCCTAAATCTACCTAATTTGCGTATTCAATGCGTTAGTAATGTATGCATACACACATGCCTTTGTTTGTCTATGACTTATTTACATGTTTATACCAATTTGTAATGGGATTAGGTAAAATATAAGTACCTACATAACTTATCCTCCATTTTTCCAAAGTGTGTGTTATGTTCTGTTGTCCTACTAATATAATTTAAAACGCAATGTTTGTGAGGACGTGTAAAGTTTTATTGACGTAAAAACTGCTGAAATGTTTGCGATGAAACTTGGCATGTTGATAGATGAAAACTTAGAATAACATATAAGTTACTTTCTTTCTTTTGACTGCCTCTGTGGCGCGTCGGACGAAGGCCCGACTGCAATGCAGAAGGTTGCGGGACTTACGGGTTCGATTTCCGCCGAGTGCAAGTATTGATGCTTAAAAATTAATATTTGTTTCTGGTCTGGTCATTTCATTACGATAGACGTATCAACATTGTCAGCGCTGCAGCGATTTTTTTAAATTTTATTGCGTGTAAAGTAAAAGAAACATATAATATGTTTGAGACATCACCTCTAGTACCTGTACCTACTTATAATATCTCAATGTTCAGGAATGCATTTAAGAGAACGACTTGATGAATTTGTAGAATGGATGTCAGATAATATATCTCAGTATTTACAAAACACACGGAAACCATATTTTGGTATTTCATTTATCCTTCTTTTGCCTTCATTTTGGTAGTTTTGTTTACACGATTAGTTAACTTATGCAACACATAAAAAAAATTAAAATAACTCGTTAAAACATATTATTTTATTTGTATTTCCTAGGTATCATTTACAAAAAAAAAGTATAATATAAAGTATATCCGTTGTCTAGTACCCATAGTACAAGCCTAGTACTTAGTTTGGGATTAGATTGCGCTGTGTGCAACGTCGTGAAATATTTATTTATTTATTTAAAACATTAGTTTTTTCTATGAATAATGTTTTGGGGCTCACGCGGCGCGGCAATGAGTTTTTAGTTTATCACTGTTTACGATAATTCAAGAGAATGCCAAGTATTGTGTTAATTGTTTAGGCGTGGTTCCACTATGATTGTCCGAGTAAACACGGGTGCGTCAAGGTGCATTCACTATCAATGACGATGTTTTATAAACAGACAGTGGAATTGTAAATATCAACGTACACACATTTTTCTTAGTAGAGATAATTCAAAATTTTAGTCATCCAAACAAACATACTCGTTTACCTAGGATTATAATAAACAATATAAAAGAGAAAAGAAAATTACGGCATATTTTACGTCTTCTATGACTTGGTAGGTGCACCCTTACTCGGGGTGCAGAAAGTCATAGTTTCGATTCCTGCCTATATTTGTAACATATATTTGTATGAACTGTGCACGCTGTAAATGTGTCTTTAGACTCGTGAGGACATTTCAAAAAAGTACCCCGTTGATGTCTTTTGTATGGCAAAATTGATTCAGTTATAGCAAATAGGGACAAAATTGTTAACAGTTAAATCATAGAAAATGCAGTTTAGGTCTATCTAAAGTAAACAGTGTCCCTACCAAGAGTTATATGTAAATATCTACACTGTAACGGCAACAGTTTGGACATTTCCATAACGCACAATATCGGCTCGCGCGACCGACAAGACCGGTGCGGCGCAGGCAGGGAACGCTATGCACAATGTCAAACTGTTAACGTTACAATGCACTAATTCAAGCATCAACTCATGGTAGGTGTACATGTGTCTTCTAAGTAAGAGTGCTACACTTTAATCCAGTCCAGTTCGTATAAAATCTATTATAATTAAAGGCATTGTCATGCATGACTGACTGACTGATAGAAAGGATTTTATAAATTCGCGGGATACAGCTAGTATATAATAAAATAAGGTAGGTATAGAGTTTGTATAACCTAACCCTAAATAAAATGACCAAATCGTTATGGCATTGATGTGCCAAGTAAAAGTAAATTCACGATCTCCCGAACTTTCAACGGGGCAAGGTTATTTTTTGCGATTATCTCGGTATCGAATGATTGAACAGATGGTAAACTGGTCCTTCGTTACCGTTGACTAGCGACATGCCCTGGCTTCGCACAGGTCTATGTTTTCATAAATAATAAAACAGAAACGAGTGCGTAGCTGTCTAATTAATTAGATATTAATTATTAAAAGAAAAAATAATTGGGTTCGTGTTACATGCATATTATTAGATATAAATATCGCTATGGAGTGGAGATAGCTCTGATATATTGTAAAATAAAATATTATTATTATCTAATACTTGCCACATTGCCACGCTGAATGGCAATGCTTTGCGCCAAATACACTCCAGAATTCTTGTCTGGCGTTGTCTCCACCAGGCGAGTACACTTAATTGGTATTAATTGTAAAACTATAATGTTCCAGGTCCGCCGTTGGCAGCAGTGGGACCAGAAGGTGAACAAAGAACAGGACAGACCGAAATTCCAGAAGAACGCCAGGAAGCAGGTCCAGTTCCTCAAGGGGGAGGATGGAGAGCCTTGGGTTTGTAACAAACATATATCTAAAATTCTAAGTCCTGACTAATTGATGGACTGAATTAATCACTACAATAGGTATAATATCAACGCAGACCTCAAACTGCTGGTTCTAGGGACATGAAATTGGGTACCGAATAGCAGGTGACCCCGTGGCACGCCCAGGAGGAGATGGCGGACGAGTTGGACTCGCACAGTAGGGACTGGGCCCAACTAGCACTGGAAGAGAAGGGAGGGAGGCCTTTGCCCTGCTGTTGGACCAAATAGGCTAAAAATAAATAAATAATGTAACATGTCACGAGATTTCAAACACATCATGGACAGGAAAGATTTAGTAAATCACAAAAACCCATTAAACAATAGCTGACCCAGTTGCACTATTGCCGAAACACCGGACAACACTCGTCACGTATCAGGTTACAATTATTGTTTCGACAGCGTACAAGGACGCCTCGATCCGAAGAGCCGTAGTACAACCATTGTTCGCTAAACAAACACGGTTTGGTCAGAGGTTTAGCACGGAAAATATTGACCTTTAAAGGTAATTTGTTGTCACGGTCGTTACCGGCAATAAAAGCATGGCATTGCTAAGTCGTGAGGTACCTATCGGTTTTTATGTTAGAGCTTGTAGCTACGCCTTGATGTCGATACCCTTGTGGGTAGTGAGTTAGACAGATGGATTAATGCTTTATTTGCACAACAAACAATCGTCCGACTTGTATCATCCGATCTTAAGAATAAGGGTCTCTGCATACGTAACGTTTTCCGTACGGGACGTGCTAATTTCTACATACAAAAATTCCGTGGCATCGTCGCCTCGACGGGATTTTTGTATGTAGAAATTGGCACGTTCCGTACGGGAAACGTTACGTATGCAGAGACCCTAAACCTACAAGAATTATGGACGCTGATGGACGACGAATTTTCAAACCATTTTGGTGCGGTGGGCACGACTGGAAATAACCAATTTCAGTAACCCAGTAAAAACAACAACGTACGAACGTGAACGTCAATACGTTGTTGTGTGGGGGAAGCCACTTATCTACTCGACGCGCTACGCCCCGGGGATAACTAACCTAGCTTCATTAGCAGGTTAACTTAAAAATTGGTTCTAAGTCCCATATCCCAAGCCTCGTTTTGGACTAGATGACGATGCCTGCAATGTCCAACAATATTAAATTATACCTAACTAACCTTCCAGTTGTATCCATTTTAGTTCCATCCATTAGACTAGGTACAACTAGGCAAAAATCCCATTCGATTGGAAAATATGGTAAAAAAACCAGCGACTAAAATTTATGGTACCGATATTTCAGTTTCGAGCAAACTAATGACATTCACATTTCATCTAATTGCAAAGTTTGTGACTATAAGGCGATGATGTATACAATCACCGGCGGCAATTTAAAACAAAATTGACGTTCCTTCATCTCTGGTTTCCAGGTGTGGGTAATGGGCGAGCACGTTGCCGACAAGTCAATCGAGAGCATCCTGGCGGAGGAAGCTCGGCAGCGTGCGCTGGCGCAGGCGAGGGAGGAGGCCCATCAGCTCAGGAAGTCGGTGGAGAAGGAGCTCACGCAGCTCATCGACTACAAACCGCTTGATAGCTTGGAACAGGTCATTATAACTTTAGTGTTATGAAATTAGACTCATCTTTTTTGGGTTTAAATTGCTTTTATTACACTAAGCATTTTCAACGCCCGATGTTTACAGGTCATTTCGGACCACCTGAACCCATGATCAGGAGGATAAACTTTGACCATTAGTATCCTAGGTACCTTATAAAGTTACAAACGTGTAAGTTTGTGAGAAGGTGTGAATATTTGTAACTCTTTTATGTAAAAGCTGAATCGATTGTTATAAAACTTGGATAGGAGATATATGAACTTCTGGAAGAATAATAGATACCTTCATCCCTAGGCAAGTTTTTGTCTCGCAATAGGGAAATTTACAAGGCAGAAAACCCAAACGTCAGAGACATCAATTAATAATACTAACAATACGACCAATTTACAGCACATTGCATAGTTTATGCTATTTGCCAATCGAAACTGGGAGCACGTTACTTTACAATATTTGGCAATCCAACCCCCCACAAGGCGCGTTATACGACTTCGTTCTAAAAGAAACAGAGTTCTGTCCTGAATTGCGAAACGACTTGTAGATTCTAAAACTTTATTTTCTTCCATTCCAGAAATTCGACCTATCACCCAAGAGCATTGAGTCAATAGAAGACAACCTGGAAATCTACTGCACGGTCGAAGACCTGCGGCAAAGGATCGAAGCGCTGGAGCCTGAGGTGAACATCTCGGAGAAGTCAGACCTGGAGACCTGCAAGGAAGACTACTGCAATGACAACATTAAGCTGGATATCAACAAGAATACGCTGCATTTTAATTTTATTGAGGGCAAGAGGGATGTTCTGCAAGTAAGATCGTTGTTTTATATGTTTAAATTTATATGCAATTTACTATTTAGTTACCATAGAACTAGTTTTGTTACCTAGTTTGAGGTTGTGTGATTTATCTTGCAATTTTATTTTTCATTTAAACCTATTAATTTGTTTCTACGTTAGCGTTGTATCCACATTAGGTACCTAACATGGCAAAACATGGGAATAACTAGTAGCTATATAGTAGGTATCTTGAGAAATTCTCAATAAGATACCTATTTATCTGAATCTCGAAAATATGGGAGCATATCAAGTTTCAACCTTTCCTATTTCATCCCCGTTTGAACGACAGAAAAAAAACCCCTGGAACAAACTGGGATTTATTCCTGTCATTCCCAGTGGAAACGTTACTAAGTTACAACGGGAATAAAAGATAAATTTTTGGGTACAACAGGGAAAAGTTGCCTTTCGTAGCCACGGTAACGAATGGGAATACTTTGTGTTCTCGGAGTTATAGAGCAGCCAAGATGAGAACGAATGTGTGTTTTTAACCCACGACGGAAAAAGAGGGGTGTTATAAGTTTGACGTGTCGGTCTGTGTGTGTGTATCTGTCTGTGGCATCGTAGCTCATTTTTTATTAATTACCAGGGGGAACTTTACTAATTGGGTACGAATGAGAATAACTGATATATCTCGGTTGATCGTTCCAGGAGTTAGGTCTATCTGGAGGCGGGGAGGGCGTGTCGGTGCGCGTGGCAGCGTGGGAGCGGCGCGTGGCAGCGGCGCGCGCGTCGGACATCCTGCGCGGTTTGCGCGCAAGACGAGCGCGCGCGCTGCGAGACGCGCTGTCCACCGCGCCGCATGCCGACGCGCAGTGGAGGGAGCAGGGTCAGTTATATTTCACATTATATTACCGCCAATATTATCTATCATCTGAAACGTTGAGCGTTGTAACAATGCTAAAAGTAATAAAAACCACGCGACTCAAACCGAAAAATGTCTTTAATTTCAATACAACATCGCGAAAACAGAAGAAGAATCTATCTATCATCTAGTTAATAACTGAGTTTCATAAGCTGTGCCTTCCATTGTTGCTTTGAGGTAATTTCTAGTAAATACCACATTAGGTAGGAAACTCAGTTATATTTACTTACTTACTCCTCTGGCATGGCGCAGCGACCCGAAGTGAGTCTTGGCCTCCAACATAAAATAATGCCATTTTTGCCGATTTTGGGTTGCCTCTTGCTACTCTGCTGTTCCCAATTCTCGCAGTTATGTTTCCACATGCATATCTGCAATATGCTCCAGCGGTATTTGGGCCAACCGACTTGGCGGCGGCCATTTAGGACACTCAGTTATCAACCAGATAAATAATACAAGTACCGAAACTCTAGAACTCTCTAAATGACCTCAAATTTTCTTAAAAATGATATGATAATACATGCCTGGTAAACAAATCACACTTGAAGTAGGTAACTTGACCGTAAACCCCTTGTACATTTCAGAGCGCAAGGCGAAGGAAGCGGAGGCGACGATGCGTCAGATAGCGCGCGCGGCGCGGGAGGCGCACCGCCGCAGCGCAGACCTCGGCGGCGCCGGGCTGCCGCCCGACCACACGCTCAGTTAGTCTACATATTTTAACTACATGAAAATATTATTAAAGATAAAGATAATTTATTTGGTCAAGAATTTCCTATACAAAGGTGTTACAATATTATCTTATAAAGTTACAGAAATTCTGCCTACAGGCTAGATGCCTGAATTTTGAATTTTATTTATAAAACCTCACTTTTCGAGCTTCCCCGTGCTCCAAAAGGCACGTTAAGCACTTGGTCCCAGTTGTTATCTCTGATAGGTTATCAGGTCAAGTTAGAGGGCTTAGGGCAACCTGAAAACTCTTACACTGTGACAGGTGATCCACACCACTACACCCTTACTTATACTGCAAAGTCACGAAGTAGTATATATACGTCTGTTTATGTTTTTCTTATGCAGCTGCACCAGTAGTCATCTAGCGTTCACTGGATCTAGTTACATTTTTCACTTACAGTAGATATAATGTTTGACAATGTAGGTCTACTGCAAAGCCATTTTCTATGGGGACATTATGAAAGATCGCCAGATGTTATACCTTTCACGTTATGTTCACAGCTGCAAAGCCCCCAAGCGTGGAGGCAGTAGTGGAATGGTTCCACACATACGAGATGCCGAAGGGAGTCTCTCTCGACGAGGACGATAAGCCACACGATTGGTTCCACGGTAACTGTTTATTTTTATATATTCACAGTCATACCCACCTCAACTTACCACTGGGTACAACTGGAAAAAATTCCATTTGTACCCAATAGTAACAAATTACAATGTTTGATTTTCATACAAAAATAAAATTTAAGGGGAGAGTTTCAGCGGTTGCTGAACCTAGGCCATGTTCATAATGTTATAACGTCCCCAACTATGGCCAACATTATAACATGTACCGTCAGGGCACTCCGAGGAGCTACCATCTCGGTTATAGGTGATCAGTTAAGGAGAGCTGCCTCGTGCCCAAGTCATACTATCTGTTGTCCAGACAGGTACCGGAGCAATAAAGCCACTTACTACTCGCACCTCAGAAAGGAGCTATCGACAACCATGTGTGTCGACCAACTATGTTCAGCAATGGACGGATAAGGGCTGAGATGATGAATACACTTTTATTGTGTGTTTCCGTAACTAGCCCTCTAACTGGGCCTTTTTGCGTGACTTTAAGCCGTAGGTTTCCTCACGATGTTTTCCTTCAACGTAAGAGCGATGTTAATAGCGCACTTAAATTTTTCTTATAGAAAAACACATTGGTGCGCGGTCGGCCAGGATTCGAAACCACGACCTTCGGAATTAAAGTCGCGGTAGCTACCACTAGACCAACACCGCTCTTAAGAGGACAGTCTTCATACTCTTTCTCCATACAAACGTAGTCGACTGTTTCCTCCCTGGATAAAGACATTAGAGCAAATATTTTATGTTTATGCCATAAAACCTATATCTGTCATGACTATGCCCCTACCTTTTGATTTTTTTCATTTTCTATTTTTATTTTATTACTATTCTAATTATAAAATGAAAAAAAACCGGGCCAAGTGCGAAACTCGCGCATAAAGGGTTCCGTACCACTATCACAATTGGGTACCGAACCCTAAAATCGTTTACCAATTTTAAAATTTGATAGGAAAATGTGACATATTTAGCTTCGATTCTTACTGCCATCATACGATCACACGACTAAAAAAAAAATGAAAAAAAAAAAACTTTGGCACAAAGACAATAGGGTGCCACGCGCAAAGCTGTTTGCAGAGGCGCTGGCATCGGATGATCTTTTTTTTTTTTCGATGATGGTCCTCCACCAATGGAAACGCCGAGTTTTTTTTATTCTTTCGGTCTCAGACCGATATGGCCAATTTGGCGCCGAGAGTTGTAAAAAACACATGTTTGACAGTTCTTAATTCAAACCTAACATTAATCGACTCGCGCCCTCTGCCGGGATAAAAAGTTAGTGTTCCTCCTAATTAGAAACTTATAATTAAGAAACTCTTTGGTAAGTGAAGGCAGACTGGTATATTTGACAGATTGGGCAGCCATTTTGAATTTCATGACCTACTCGATTCGATGTTTTTGAAACACGTTTGTTGTATGGGAGCCCCTCTTAAATATTTGTTGTAATTTGTTTTTAGTATTTGTTGTTGTAGCGGCAACCGAAATACATCTTCTGTGAAAATTTCAACCGTCTAGCTATTACGGTTCATGAGATACAGCCTGGTGACAGACAGACGGACAGACAGCGAAGTCTCAGTAATAGGGTCCCGTTTTTACCCTTTGGGTACGGAACCCTAAAAATCAAAAGGTAGGTCATCAAAAGGTGGGGCATAGTCAAGACAGATATAGGTTTTATGGCATAAACATATTTGCTCTTATGTCTTTATCCAGGGAGGAAACAGTCGACTACGTTTGTATGGAGAAAGAATGGAGACTGTCCTCTTAACGATGAATATATCCACCTCCCCAGGTCTGATATCCCGTTCGGAGGCGGAGGCGGCGCTGAGCGCGCGGCGCGAGGGCTCGTTCCTCGTGCGCGTGTCGCGGCGCGTGTGGGGCTACGCGCTGTCGCTGCGCGCGGCCGGCGCCACCAGGCACTACCTCGTGCACGCGGCGTCTCCCGCGCCCGGGGAGGCGGCCACCAGCGGGTACCGTCTGCTGGGGCACAACCAGCCCGAACACGACACGCTAGGTGAGGAACTAGCTGTATCTTCTGTATGTGCTGTAGCTGTAACTGCTGTAGGTTTCATCTGCGCAATCGGGATCGGGAATTACGGAAAACCCAGTCTTGTCTTGAAACCCTGGATGCCTACAACATTATAAAGAACACACTCTCCAAACTTCAGCTCTTTACTATCAGCGAATAAGGCTGTGCGTTGTTGTCAATCAGGGCAAGCCTTTTATAGATATGGATTCCTATGCACTTTCTACCGACGTAACTACTAGGTAAAACTAGGAATAACTTCCATAATGTACTTCGTATTAGAATAATGCCGTCTTCCTATCTTCAATGAGACCTAAACACACCCATCATCCCCCAGTGACGGTGGGGTCACTGGGGTGAAGAGAAAATCATTTCACGGACGACGATGACGGGTCATTTATGTCCACTTTTTTGTTCCAGCTGATCTCATAAACTACCACAAGAGTGTCCCGATCACGGAGTCTGGCGGGGAGCTACTGACGACGGCGTGTGCTCCCTCCGCGCCCCCGCTCGTCCTCGCGCCGCCGCCATCTTGAATACGTCACACAACGCGCCAACAGAGCGAGTCCTCTTACTCAGTTGTAATGGTACCGAGCGAGGGGACTTGGCTCGTGGCTGCACTCGAATACCGCGATAGTTTCCTATAGTCAACGCCAATATTCTTCTCCTAGTAGAAATTATGGAGTGTTATTTAAAAAACACGCAATATTTGCCTCTAACAATCAATGTTTTTTGCCCCGCGTGTCTATCAGATTTCAAATATTCATGCTATCCTCACTAACAGTTTTCTTTCATACCCAGTGGGTCATATTCCTATTTTACCCACGTTGGTTACGAATAGGAATGACTGAACTAGGTAATACATAACTTTCAAACTGGAATTACTAGCCGACCTTTTTTCAATACGTTCCCAGTGGGAACCATATTTTCCCATTAGTAACGTTAATAGTGAACAGATGGGAATAAATGTTTTTTATTACAGTAAAAAAAAAACATTACGTATTTGCAAATGAAATGACTCTGACGCGAGAGGCTAATTTTTTTAAATTAATTTGAGCGGAAAAATTAAAAAATAATGCATTTTCTTACCAAGACAGCCGTTTACTATGGGACCACTTTAAGTCAATTCCTTAGTTGATAAGTTGTATTTTACTCATTTTCTTGTAAGTACCTATATTATGTAATTGTTTAGTAAATATTATGTTTAAATGGCTTTACTAAGTAGTGACGTGCTAGTATCCATAGTTCGAATTGTCGATGGTGCCGATTCGATAATCTATTACGGACATTGGAGGCCTTTGAATCTCTGAAGTAAATTATTGTCTAATCTTACGAACAAATGAATGGACCTACCTGACTACTTAAATAGATTTAAAATATCACGATAATGTACAGTTGATAACATAAAAGCATATCCACGGAAAAGGTCTGAACTTCCTATTCCTATAATATGCATAGAGTCGTGTTACAACGACTCCATCCACATTAAAAGAATTCTAATCATTCCTTTTTAAACTCTTCGGTGTATATGCATTTTATAACCTGAGTGTACCTACGGCCTTTAGTTTGTATTTAAGCTATGTTAATCACTGCGTTTATTCTGATTTAGGTAAAAATAGCGCTTTTCATTAAATTCAGCTTCAGTATTATTGCTTTAAGACAGAATCCTGACAAGCCAAAGCGAAATGTTGTAAATCTGCCAACAGCGGGCATTCGTCCATTCGGAATTTAGTTTCGAAATTTCGAGTCAGAATACGGACTAACAGGAAAATAATCCCCATTGCACCCCAGTAGGGACGTCGGAGGTGGGGAAGAATAGGAATATCTGCCGTAAACACATCTAAAAAGCGAATTAACATTTTCTTGGATGTGTGAGAATAATAATCCATTTGATATTTCGAAACTGAATTCCCTAAAATGATATGGGTGACCAAACAATAATGAAAGCTACGCGGTTATATCTCAACTGTCAACGAATGGTACAAGGCCAGTAAAAATTGTCCCCGCTGGTAACGATTGGGAGCTTTCCCATTGGACCTACTGGTAACGATTGGGAAATTTTCCATTCGCACCCAGTTAGAACGACTGGGATTTTGCCCATTCGCACCCATTGGTAACGTCTGGGAACTTTCCTATTCCACTCACTGGTAACAACTAGGAACTTTCCCATTCGTACCCAGTGAGAACGACTGGGAAGTGTTTAGTGTTCACGCCATCATTGGCGGGTGGGATCAATGGTGGGTTTCTCGAAACATTCTGTAGATTCTTAAAGTTAACCACAAACGGTTAATGTTAAAGTTAGTAAAAAACTAATAATTTTCACAGCGCCATCTATCAAAACAGTTCTGAAACTATTTCAAAAGATACTGTACGGTCATTAAAATTTTGAGAAACTGGGTGTCAGACAATTTAGTGATGCTAACATCAAAAATACCAATCGCTGACAGTTAAGCCAGACTTTCTAACTTTCGAAATTGGGAGGCAGATTTCGGAGTAGTGAGTACTTATTGACCCCCAGGGGTTCAAAGGAGGAGTACTAGTAAAACGCCCGGAGCTCTTAGGTTTAAATATACTATTAAATAATTTGTATGCCATTTTGTTTCGTTAACTTTGTAGACCTATGATATTATTATTATTATTTTACTCATTAACTGCCAATAAAATGTATTGAAATAAAATAATTTATGTTTAATTTAATAATTATGCTTACATGTCTGCTTGCAGCACAGTTATAATTTAAAGTTATTTTCCTTTTGATACCTATCATTTCCTAAAAGCGGCTGGGTACAAACAGGAATACTCGATTCCTAAAACGTCCCCACTGGTAACGACTAATAAAATAAATACGTAATATTAGGTGCAGCGACTAAGTAGGGTCGGATCTTGGTTCCACTGCCGTCTTCCTCCTTCTAGATAAGCGTGCTACATCTTAGAACATATCATCATTTACCATCAGGTGAAATAGATGACAAACGCTCATCTGTCGTTGAATAATATAAATTCTTACATCAATCCATACCTAATACCGTCGAAGTAAGTATATCGAAGGGTCAATATAAACATTGTGGCAATAAAAGTGAATTTGCCATCTTCACCTATAGCCTTATTAATAAACGTGGAGTAAGGTCGAAGTAGTGGGAACATGCTTTATCTTTGACAAAAACTTTCAAAGTTGACAGACAGAAACAAAAAGTGGTAAAATTACTGCAACTTTACTCCACGTTTGTTTATAAGGTTATTATAGATTAACGCTCCAGGACGTAGGTATTATATTCTATAGCTAAATAGTCTCAACATCGCCTCAGCATTGTGTGATTTTTCTCGAAAACGGTTTAGCAGTAAGAAATTACTTACACTTCAAAAGCTTTAGCGAAACTGCAAAAGTTCTAATAATTATTGAACCGTTTTTGAAAAAAAACATTGCTGAGTAGTTGTTAAGATGATTTAGATATAAATTAAGTGCCGAGACGAGCATCGACTCTACGACACTACGTACTATAGTAATCGACCTATCTTCCGACATTTCTGTAGAAAACACACCTAAATCTGTGAGTAAAAATCTTGATAAAACTCTTGTATTATTTTGATATAAAGTGTTTATTAAATCTGCGTGTAAAATGTAACACTATACAATATTTACAAACATGTTGACGTCACTCCGTAAGATACAGCTTACACAAAACATCTCCAAAACATTCTAAACATAACACTATAAAACACCTCTTGGCAGTGGCTACACTCTCTACTCTAAATGGGGAATTTTCATTAGAAAAAAATAATAAATCCGAAACAGTAAAACAGTCGTTAGGCTTAGCGCACACTGCGATTAAACGCAAGCGGTTTACAAATAGCTGAAAACGCAGAACCGCGTATCAACACGCAAAATCAGTCACAGAAAAAAACGCTATGGCGAGGGCTTGTATAGAAAGCTATGTGTTGCATTTTCTTGCTTAGGCTTTCAGACCTAACGGGAAAACGAAGGCCTTTAGTCGCAGTAAGTTCTAAGCCTTCTATACATGCCTAAGCATTAGCGTTTCACTGCACGGTCAGATCTGCGGAAAAACGCAAGCGTTTAATCGCAGTGCGTTCTAAGCCACACCGCATTGTTCTTTCTTTTCGCGCAGTTTTTAACCACAAAGGCTTTTAAAACACGATAGTTTTCAACTAACTTGGGTATTTTTACTACTGGAATTGTTTTAAAACGAGATGTAAACCAATTTTTATATTTATTATTTCGCGGAACTCAGATATTTCGACACTGTTTCACGTGTCATTTTTAAGAGACTGGAAATATTTATATAAAACGTGGCAACTATTCCTTTTAAAACAAATAACTATAAATAATTATAATAAATGAATTGTAATTAGTTTTTACACTCAACTAAAGGGAAGAATAACTCGATGTGTAGGGTTTCGTAGTCAACAAGAAAGAACCCTTATTTTTTTTAATGAAAATTCCCCATTAGACAATCTCCTTTAACATCAATAAATAAATAAATACTAAGCCAAACTGCAAAGAAAACTAATAAAATAAATTACATAAATATTTTATTGATAACCTAGATAATTATGTAACTATTTGTAAAAATATTAATATAATTTTCTTTCAAGACCAAAATAATATTAAATAATTAATCGTGTTTGAATTTTCTGTATAAGATGGGAAAAGACATTAGAAAATATTGAAAATGTTTCCATATTTTATAATGAAAATAATAATTTCCGAATTATTAGTTAAACCCACAGAATTCGAATAGTAAATTTTATATCTCACAGGTAGGATTTGAACCCATGACCTACCGAATTTCGTTTTCTCTTCTTTTCCATCATGATTTCGATTTTTACCATTAATAATAGTAATAGTTATTAAAATTTATAATAAATAGGATTGGTATTAAATAAAATACATTAACGTAAGTACAGTCAACAGCAAGAAGTCCAGTAGCACCTCATTGCCTCATGAAAATAATCATTAGACCTAACAATACAGATGATAAAAATCTCAATGAACTTCTGTGTATTTATTTTAAAACAAACTGGGGATGAAGATCGTTACGAATGCGATTCTCCAAACAACGAAGTTAACAAGAAAAACCTCTTTCAATCACTTAACATTAAGTAATTCCATTTCTTTTTAAACAAAAAAACACTGGAAACGAAGGATGTTTGCACTAAACAGACTAGGTTTAAGCTTTTACGTTTTAGTTTCAGTTGAAAAAAAAAGTAAAAATTACCTATCCTTTACATTAACAAAAGGTGTAGATTTTGTAAGATAATCACCAGAATTAGATAAAGATAAGGGCTGAAAAAAGTTTTTCTTTTGTCACGTTGTTGTGAGTCAAGTGTCAAATAGTTCATAAATTAGGGGTGTTCAATAATGATTGTTCATGAATACAGAAAATGCTTTGAGTGCCTTATTGCTTATGTTGATCGCTTTCAAGCAACCCTTGGATAAATAAAGGCCAAATACTGAAACACTACTCAAAGAGGGCTACTTAAGCGATTAAACTATAATTTTTCATACTAATTTCGAAGTTGCTCAATTAATTAACTAGCACTCAAATTTTAAGTAGCGTTTCTGTGGTCGACCTTAAGTATCTCTACAAACGATTTTAATTGTAACGGTTTGCTAAAAAAATACACAGAAAAGCCGCTTATTTCCGAGCACGTTTAGTACGGTGCGACTGCACTCTTGACGCTGCACTGTACTGCCTTGCTAGTGTGGTATCAGTAGTAACCGCGGGCGAGACGACCGCGCGGTCGGACCCGCGGTCACATGTACGGCAAGTTGGTGGGAGTGCGGTACAACGTGCCGCCGGGAGGGTAGTCCACGCTACGCTGTAGGGTTATATTATACATTATTAATTAGGTAATATAGAGAGGGTTGGGGGGGGGGGGGGGGGAGAGGTACAGTCAGCATCAAAAGTCGATGACCATAGTCATATTTTTAAAATCGAAATACATAATAATTGATATTACTAAATACCGGGGCATTCAACATGTTCAAATTTGTTTTAACTGCAAATGGCTTGGCTTTAATTGCAACTGGCTTGTTAATGAGATTGGACAAAATAATAATAATAATTGATGAAAATGATTCAACTGATGTGATGTAAAATTATTACTGATGACCGACATGGTCACTTTATGACAAAGGTTCATTTCCCTCGTTAAAAATAATGATATTAAAAAAAAACATAATATTGTGGCGTGTCAAAACAAGACAGACATTCTGAAAGTAGCTCTCTATCTCCTCTTTTATGATCCCACAATATTATTATGATGTACATTGTACAGCGATTTTGAAAATCTGAGTGTGGTCTTCGCTGTTTGGTGCTAACCGTACTCCTCCCACCAATTTTTTAATATTTTCACCACCAAAATTTGCAAAGCATTTTTAAGAAATACTTTGCAAATTTCTTTTTTTGTTTCCGACACAAAAATGCCTGGTTTTATTAACCAGGCATTTTTGTGTCGGAAACACTTCAAAATTAAATCAAGATTACAGTGATAAACAATAAGTGTGATAACTTACCGTGCCTTCCCAATGATCGTAACCCTTATGTGTCTGACTAGCTACCGCCGCTGGCTTCTTCACTTTCTTCACGGGACTGTTGCTTGCTAACGACCCAAAACATAATAACACATATACAGGGAGTTGGAGTTTTGGAACAACTGCTCATGGAAGTTGTTCTACACGTCCAGCCAGACGTACAAGTTTTGTTCTACGATTTTTTAAATTCAATTTTTAGGGAACACTTACCTATCAGCTAAAATATATTCAACAAAATTAAGAGGACAGTCTCCATTCTCTTTCTCCATACAAACGTTGTCGACTGTTTCCTCCCTGGATAAAGACATTAGAGCAAATATGTTTATGTCATAAAACCTATATCTGTCATGACTATGCATCTATCTTTTGATTTTTTTCATTTTCTAATTAGAATAGTAATAAAAAATAACAAAATAAAAAAATCAAAAGGTAGGGGCATAGTCATGACAGATATACGGTTTGATGGCATAAACATATTTGCTCTAATGTCTCTATCCAGGGAGGAAACAGTTGACTCAAACGTGTATGGAGAAAGTGAATGGAGACCGTCCTCTAAAGTCATGAAATACTTAGTCAACAATTTTTGATGAACCAGACAGCGATTTTAAGTTAAGGTGTTATGCGGGGTGTAGCAGTTTATGGGATAGCTGGGTAATTACTTCATTTTAGACGTGCATGGTGCAATGTTTATTTTCCACACACATTGTAAAATTAAAATTACTTAGCTGTTTTTAAAACAAACGCAATAAAGTTAAATTTTTATTGTAGTAGACCAAACTAAATAAATGAAACATTTGAAGTCAATGACTTCTGAGAAAAAGCTGATTTTCAAGTAAACTTTAAACTCAACATTCTAAAAACTATTTCAAATAAAAAAAAAATGTCTGGACATGTAGAACAACGTATTAAGCAGCTGTCGCATAAACCCCCACACCCTGTATTTGTCCGTAATGTATTACCTCCGTGTACGAAAGGCAAGGTAAGTTCGAGTCCATTTTTCTTGTTGTTTTTGTTCGCGTTGTTCGCGCGGGTTGTTCGTCCGCGGAGCAGGTCCTCGTCCATCACCAGCTTGTTGTTCACTCTGATACGAACAATGAACAAACAACAAACTGTACCGACTTGGTAGAAAGAAGTAGTCAATATATATGCGAAATTGCCTATTTGCTGAAAACGGGCTTTGATAACTCAAGTTTTAAAGAATTGGGTACCGGCGGCACTTCGTATCGCCATAAAAAACTAGACATTGGCAGTACTACAACGCCCTGCCTCGTTACAAAGCTTTTTGGTGTCCGGTTATTATAATATGTTTGAAAATAAAGATCCATCCAGTAGTTTTGATAATGTAGCGATATGCGATATAGATATGAATAGTGCTTACTTTTTGATGTAAGGCGTCCTCGGGTACGCATTCAGCGGGACTGGAAACGTCTGAAAAGTAATAACACTAATATTACAAACAGGAAAGATTTGTATTTTTGTGTGTGCGTCGTATGTTTGTAATGAATAAACTCAAAAATTACTGGTCCGATTTTAAAAATTATTTCACCAATAGAAAGCTACATTATCGAGAAGTAATATAAACTACTTTTGATCCCGATATTCCCACGGGATCGGGACTTACGCGGGTGATACCGCGTGACGCAGCTAGTTTATTGGATTGTAAAATTCAAAGTCCTGACTGAGTCTGCAGGGCTACTGCGTTTCTTTCGACCGATAATTTCTGACGTTCGAAAATCAAAATTTGTTTGAAACTGCTGGAGAAAATTATTATTTGGATCTACGGATGATTCCTAAATGACGAAATAAAGTAGGGCTTTAGTACCTTTAGCATAGGTTTTGATAGTTTATCGTTTCGATCAAACTGGCAGTTTACTTCCATACATTTACCATCAGCGCCTCTAGCGGTAACTATTATTACAGATCTATCTGTATATCAACGCAGAGCCCAAACCGCTGGTCATAGGGACATGAAATTTGGAGAGTGTGTTCTTTGTTTTGTGTTATCCACTAATAAAGGGTTTTTAGAAAATCCCGCGGTATCGGGACTTACGTGGGTGAAACTGCGAAACTCAGCTAGTAAATAATATATATAGTTATTAAACGAGTAGTGTACCTGAAAGGTCTCGTTGATGGCTTTAGCGAGCGAGCGCGGTAGCGAGGGGCGGGACGGAGCCGGTAACACCGAACACACGGTAGCCTGTAGCATTACAGAATACATCAACATCACACAGCGCCATCTAAACACACACTGTCTTAAAGTGCAAATCTGATCTAAGCTTCTACAGGTGGTCTACAGGATGTTGGAGTCAATGGAGCAACTGCGTGTGTAGTACACTTCCCGGCCAAAAAAACTTTTTTTTAATGTTGCGTTTATCTTTTACTATAAACAGATGTTTTTGAAAATAAAGGCAACTGGGTATTATGTAAACGAAAATCCCATTCAATTATTATTGAAAGTGATAGTTCTTTATTTAGTTTTTCCTTTAAAATTGACAGTTATTTGTTTACATTTTTGATCCGAGTTTCTGAAATAGAGTATCCAAACTAAATAAAAGGACAATTTAAGGTCCTCCATCTCTCAGAAACACATGATTTTCAAAAAAACTTAAACTCAAAAAATTCGTAAACTAGGTACATACTACGAATTTACAAACGTAGTAGGTAATACAAAAAGTTATTCGTTTACACGTGTAGACCAACTATTTGCAGCTACTTCATAAACTCCAACATCCTGTATAGATAGTCTAAAAGGTGGTCTACAGGTGTGGGTACACTTTACCGTATTATTATTTATTTTCTTACCTCGACGTTTCAACTAATGTTACAATAGTTTTTGTATTGGTGGGGTCTCCTCGCGACCAATACTATTGTTACGTAGTTGAAACGTCTCGGCATTAAGAACCGATCTAGAGGTGGATTACAGGTGAACTGTAGGTGGTTTATAGGTGACTAACGGGTGTCTACAGACGGTCTACTGGTGACCTACAGGTGACCAAATAGTGTCTAATGGCGACATGCCAGCTAATGAATTCGTGCGCGGTCTCGCTCACACACATACACAACGAGCGAGAGCAAGCATGCGCGAGACACGAACTTTCGTATGCGAATTTAATTCCAGTGGTTTAGAAATACGGCTTCAGGTCGTCTACAGGTGAACCACGGTTTTCCTTTAAAATTGACAGTTATTTGTTTACATTTTTGATCCGAGTTTCTGAAATAGAGTATCCAAACTAAATAAAAGGACAATTTAAGGTCCTCCATCTCTCAGAAACACATGATTTTCAAAAAAACTTAAACTCAAAAAATTCGTAAACTAGGTACATACTACGAATTTACAAACGTAGTAGGTAATACAAAAAGTTATTCGTTTACACGTGTAGACCAACTATTTGCAGCTACTTCATAAACTCCAACATCCTGTATAGATAGTCTAAAAGGTGGTCTACAGGTGTGGGTACACTTTACCGTATTATTATTTATTTTCTTACCTCGACGTTTCAACTAATGTTACAATAGTTTTTGTATTGGTGGGGTCTCCTCGCGACCAATACTATTGTTACGTAGTTGAAACGTCTCGGCATTAAGAACCGATCTAGAGGTGGATTACAGGTGAACTGTAGGTGGTTTATAGGTGACTAACGGGTGTCTACAGACGGTCTACTGGTGACCTACAGGTGACCAAATAGTGTCTAATGGCGACATGCCAGCTAATGAATTCGTGCGCGGTCTCGCTCACACACATACACAACGAGCGAGAGCAAGCATGCGCGAGACACGAACTTTCGTATGCGAATTTAATTCCAGTGGTTTAGAAATACGGCTTCAGGTCGTCTACAGGTGAACCACGGCTATATGCCAGGTTGTCTACTGGAGACCCACGGGTGTATGCAGATGGTCTACTGGTCATATGCAGGTGGTCTTCATATGATGTACAGGTGGTCAACAGGTGTCGATGTTATCTATACTATAAGAATCTCACAGACTACGTACCTCGACCTCCTGCGCGTGTGTCGGAACTGCGTGAGATTTCTTATCATTTCCCACGTCGGGCGACCCATCCGGATCTGAAGAGAAACCCAATATTTAGAATTGTAAAATGTTGGAAAAGCTTTTTTCTAACAATTTAAAATACTCGATAGGTCATCATCATTATCCGAGCGATGTTCTCGGTTGCATCCCACTCTGGATCCGCTTTCCTAGTTTTACGTCTCCACTTCGCACCACTCCTCGGCATCCCGTGTGGTGAGGCCATTTGCACTCATGACAGCCCTCTAGACGTTAATCCAGCACTTATTGGGTCTTAATAATCTGGCTGCACCGGTCAACGTATCGGAACGTATAGACCTACGACTTAGACCGGTGGATGGTAATAAGCCGCGGCCAAGAAACCCCTTTTGGTCGCCTTTTACGACAGGCAGATGGTATCGTAGCCATATTGTTTTTGACCGGGTAACAGGGTCCAAATTGGGGCAGTTAAATCTATTTACCTATAAAAGAAAGTCAAGAAGTTACTCCTAAAATGCTGAAGCAGTTCTTTACCCTGTAACTCAAGACCGGCTGAACCGATTTGGCTGAAAATTGATGGAAAGAATTACTTTTTTTTCCTCTAAGGCGGGACAAAGTTCACCGAGTCACCTTGTATGTAATATAACTTACTGGGTGTATAATTGTAGTCGATGAGTGACTCCCCCGCGATGCTCGATCTGCTGTGGTCCGGTATTATGTTGAGGGTCCATTGTTGGCGCGGCTTCCCAGCGACGCGGGTTGTAGCGGGCTGGGCTGGTAGTGGCTGGACATTGGAACAGTTAAACCAATGACAAACAGCTGTAGGATTTAACCACAGCAATTTCGAAAACGGTGAAGGAAAACGTCGTGAGGACCGATATGTCCTAGGCTCGCCACTGGCGGAAGGCAGTAGGCACCGGATTTCCAAATATCCAATCAGAAATTTAGACTGTTAATTCAGAATTTAGACTGTGAATGTTTGTTTCTGGTTCAGGGTGTTTTCTATGTGTATTTACAAAGAAAAATATAGTATTTCCGTTGCTTAAGACTTGTTGCTTAATCAACATCCATCAATATATATTTTGTGATAGAAGACTGACCTCAATGTCTTTTCCCAACTTCTTCCTGAGTTCAGCGTTGAAGTTCTCCGCGAAATTCTCTTGTAAAAAATATCTGGAAAAGATTTAATTTCATATATCTATTAATAACTTGTCAACAATCAAGAATCAAGAATATTTATTGAATAACTGTGTACATTAAGGTGACATGGGAATGTGTTATAAGTATCAACAGTTTGTCCATCCCGGACATACAATATTATAGTAACTTAATCTAAGCATTACTTATTTCTAAATAAAAATTAACAATTAATAACATAATTAGAGTCAACAAATGAATCTTATGTAAAGTAAACATCTAAATCTAAATATTCTTTGACACTGTAGAAAGCCTTTGAGATCAACCATTTTCTTAGTCTATTGCGGAATATGTTGCCTTCTAGCATTTTTATTTCTAGTGGTAAATTATTAAATATTCTAATAGCAGAAACGAAGGTGCCTTTTTCATACATTGCGTTATTTATTTGATGGTAACAGATATTGTACTTAAATTTATGACGCAGGTTATCAGATCTGTGTGATTTTTTGTTAAAGAAATACGTCGCATTATTTTTGACGAAGTTACATATTTCATAAATATATATAGAAGGTACAGTAAGAAAGTTTTCTTTTTTAAAAATGTCCTTCAGGGATTCAATACTTTGCATGTTGTATATAGCTCGAAGGCATCTTTTTTGGAGTAGCAATGTTGATTGTTGATTGTCAACTTAACAACCAGCTGAGGCAGTTGGGTATAGCCCAAGGCCGATATCTAGGGCTTTATTCCGCTGGTAACTT
>OY292404.1:11938519-12105982 GCA_958496205.1 Idaea biselata
GACTTGCTGGTGCCGGGGTGCTAGCTTACCTGGAAGACATTGCAAATACTGTGTTAAGACTCCATCACCCTCATTCAGAGAACTTCTGTCCTGTACCTCGGGAGTCATTGAGGTTACTGCGTTTGATCTTGTATAATAACGTGGGTAAGCAACGCCTGGGGCAGTCATAACTTGGATGGGTGATCGATAATTAATGTCGCAAAAAATAATCTTCTTGAGACACGGTTAGTGAGTTATTTGAATCAATATTCTAGGCAAAGTATACAGCCATCGTCATCTAGTCTTCACTTTCGATCAGATAATGATCGATCAGAAATGCTGGCGTAAAAAGGACAATAATCATGTCTAAGGGGGTCTTCCACTCATCATACATCAGCGTAAACATCATCACAATAACTTCAATCTATTTGAAAATGAATACAGTATCGGTAGACTCACCAACAGTCTTAATGATGAGAGCAAGTTGGTCAATGTCCGAATCTCCGGGAAGAGTGGATCACCTGTGAGCATCTCCGCGAACAGACAACCGATCGCCCAGATGTCCACTTCTGGACCGTACCTGGAGATTGCACGGACAAAATAAAAAGAACGATAAAAAAATGATTGTACTTATATGTTAGTTAAGTTTTAGAGAGATTTTAGTAAATAAACCTCTGGTCAGCAGAAATAACCATAGACTTTACTTTAATGATAAAGTCTCTGTTGCTGCTGGTCAATCTCTGATCACTGGTGACCATTTTCCTCAAAATAAACGCATAGGGAAGGCTACACAACTCGGCGTCGATGAGCTATACTGCGACCTTATACACACGATTTTTTCCTAGGTAGCCCTATTCTATGACGGGGCGAAAGTTCACATGTTTATTTGTTTGGACGTTGTGTGTTCGAATCACGCAAAAACCACAAAAACGATTGCGATGAAACTTGGTATGCAGATGCAGTATGCAGCTGGAGATCTGTATTAACAGCTACTTTTTATTCCGATATTCCCGCGTGATCGGGACTTGGGCAAAACCGCGGGACACAACTAGTCACCCATAAATTGTCGCTCTAAGCAGAATTGTGCAGAGTTCTGATAATTGAACCACATTCACATAGTCGTCAGTCAGCAAGTACTTATCGCGGGGCTTATTTCAACGCTTCTTAGAACCGGCAACGATCTCGATAACATGCAACTTTGTACTTAGCTAGTACGTGTCGATTTTACAACAACAATCAAAGAAACCACTGAAAGTGCTGTGTAAGTTCCCAAATGGGGTTTATAGCAGTTTTGGACACAATAATAGGCGTCCTTGAGTATTTCCGTTTATAGGGTATTATTTGATTTCGTATGACGACTGGCCAAATATAGAGGACTGTAGTAATTCTGAACATTATATCTAAAAGTTTTTACCCGCTTTTAGTTTAGCGGAAAGTGTTTGCTCGCAATAACACGACACAAATGTTATCTTAATTTCGACTAAGCTGATACTAGAACTTGTGGCGAAGCAGTCTAACGCGCTGGTTCGGATTACAAGTAGTCGCGGCGTGGGTTCATATGCCGCCGAGTACGAATTATCAGCACTGCCTTAGATAGGCGTCCCCCATACGACGCCACAAATAACGATAGCGAGCCGCCGCCATCCAACGACTCTTGCGACCGCTACAATGTCGTCAATCGACCGAGTAGATGGTCTTCCAACACTCCGTTCCGGCGCTCGATACCACCGTGTTGTCACATACTCGGTGTAAAGGTCATAGCACACTAAAGGTCATAGCACACTTAAACGACTCTGCTCCAACACCGCTCCCACCCAACACTGCCCTAAACTAAGACGACTACTCGCAGTCTACGCGGCGACAGCTAGCAGGCAACCAGCAGTCCACGCGGCGACAGCTAGCAGACGGCCAGCTGTCCACCCACCTTTACCGTACCGTACGATTTAAATCGTACGGTTGGCAACACTCCGCGACGACGCGCGTGGCGACTGCTAGCAGTAAGCGCGCAGCGACGCACGTTGTAGACGAGCGGTTTGCTAGCAGTAGCCGCGCCGTCACGGAGTGTTGGCAACCGTACGATTTAAATCGTATTCGCGAAAAGCGAGAGCGGTAGGCGGGTGGACAGCTGGCCGTCTGCTAGCTGTCGCCGCGTGGACTGCTGGTTGCCTGCTAGCTGTCGCCGCGTAGACTGCGAGCAGTCGTCTTAGTTTTGGGCAGTGTTGGGTGGGAGCGGTGTTGGAGCAGAGTCGTTTAAGTGTGCTATGACCTTAAGGCTCCCTGGGTGCAGCGAGTGCACGCGCAAAGCCCAGGTCACAGATATTCACTATCCCAGCTGTAAAGACCTGGAGTAAATGATAGATACCTGTGTTCTGCTACCAACAGTTCCGGCGCTCGATACCACCGTGTTGCCACATACTCGGTGTAAGGCTCCCCGGGTGCAGCGAGTGCACGCGCAAACCCCAGGTCACAGAGCTTCACTATCCCAGCTGTATTGACCAGGACGTTTTCTGGCTTCACATCGCGGTGGATTATCTAGGTAATTTACATTGTATTGTAAAGTTTTTGTTATCATAAAATATGGCTATTTTTGTTCTATTTGGGTAGGATCACTTGGGCACGAGGCAGCTCTGCTTTAAGAAAACCAAACACTAGTTTTAGGGACACGATCTATCTATAACTAATCCCCGACGGCGCTCTTCATCAGACGCGCACCTGACGGTACAGGTGCCCCCGCCGTGATACTGTAAGGTGGGTAATCAGAAGCATGATACGACTAGTTTCGACGGAGGATTGGTCACATGCTTCTTTTTTATTTCTCAATAAATACTTACTAGAATGTCCAGTTAGACATTTGGTTCATCTTTTAATTAGCCGTTAAGTTCACCTTCAAATCCCATCTTTAACTTACCTATATAGTAAGTATATACGTTTATCGTTGTTGGTAAACCCGCATTTTCCCAAAATGTAACAATGCTTAATTTTCATTAATATCAATTGTAAAAGTACTCAATCCCAACGTACCGAGTTCTGATGACAGTAATCGATCCCTTTCAGCAGCTGGTAAAGATGTTTCTTCGCCTGCAGTTCGCCCAACCCACCAGGTGACGCCTCCAGTTCATCCAGGAGTGTGTGCTCTAAGTACTCGAAAACGAGGTAGAACCGCCGCTTGCGACGGAACACCTCAATCATGTTCACCAGGTGGTCATGACGGAGTTTCTGTAAGGGCAAGAATGTGAGGAAACCCTCAGATATATATGGAAAACTAGAAAACCAGGCGAACTCCGTTTCGCCACCAGATGGCTTCGTTTTATGTAACATTTCGTTTGGTGATTAAAATATGAAGAAATTTTTTTTTTGTTTTATATTTAAAAAGGAAAAATTTTATTTTATTTATCGTACGTCATACGTCATACGTCATCGTCATCGTCATACGTCATCGTCATACGTCATACGTCATCGTCATACGTCATCGTCATACGTCATCGTCATACGTCATCGTCATACGTCATCGTCATACGTCATCGTCATACGTCATCGTCATACGTCATCGTCATACGTCATCGTCATACGTCATCGTCATACGTCATCGTCATACGTCATCGTCATACGTCATCGTCATACGTCATCGTCATACGTCATCGTCATACGTCATCGTCATACGTCATGGTCATACGTCATCGTCATACGTCATCGTCATACGTCATCGTCATACGTCATCGTCATACGTCATCGTCATACGTCATCGTCATACGTCATCGTCATACGTCATCGTCATACGTCATCGTCATACGTCATCGTCATACGTCATCGTCATACGTCATCGTCATACGTCATCGTCATACGTCATCGTCATACGTCATCGTCATACGTCATCGTCATACGTCATCGTCATACGTCATCGTCATACGTCATCGTCATACGTCATCGTCATACGTCATCGTCATACGTCATCGTCATACGTCATCGTCATACGTCATCGTCATACGTCATCGTCATACGTCATCGTCATACGTCATCGTCATACGTCATCGTCATACGTCATCGTCATACGTCATCGTCATACGTCATCGTCATACGTCATCGTCATACGTCATCGTCATACGTCATCGTCATACGTCATCGTCATACGTCATCGTCATACGTCATCGTCATACGTCATCGTCATACGTCATCGTCATACGTCATCGTCATACGTCATCGTCATACGTCATCGTCATTCGTCATCGTCATACGTCATCGTCATACGTCATCGTCATACGTCATCGTCATACGTCATCGTCATACGTCATCGTCATACGTCATCGTCATACGTCATCGCTGAGTTTGATTTTGATTTTCCAGCTTTTCTTTTTAAATTTTTCCTGATTTTTTTTGAAAAATCAAAAAAAACCAGTCTCGGGCTCGGTGAGGCTATAAACCTCACCGAGCCCGAGACCTTTCCAACGAATGCAAAACCGTGGAAATCGGTTCGTGCGTTCTGGAGTTATAGCGTCAGGAAGGAAAACCCGACTTATTTTTATATAGTAGATTAGTTCTGCCATCTTCTATGGTCAGGGTTATAGAACGTGACTACTTCTCCAGACTCGAAGAGACAATCGTAAAGGACCCCTAAGCAATCAAATTGATCGATAGTTAAGGTAACCTACTTTCAGCATCCGTATCTCCCTTAAAGCCATCTTCCTAACCGCAGCATCGTCTTCAGTCTCGAGGAATTTTTTGATGGCGACGAGCTCGCCGGTGTCGCGGCGTTTACATTTTAACACCACGCCGTATGAGCCCTCGCCTACCTGCAATGACAAACAAGGGTTAGGTTGTTCGCATGGATCATGTTTTTACCAAAATACTATGATTAACTTATGATAATATCATCATCTCGGCCTTAATCCGTCCACTGCTGAACGTAGGCCTCCCCCATACGACGCCACAATTAGCGATACTGAGCCACCTCCATCCAACGACTCCCCGCAACCGCTACATTGATGTCTGTCCATAGAGTAAGTGGTGGTATTGACCAGTGCTTTCCCCTGGATGTAATTGGTCAATCACATTATTCGTTGAACAAACGAACGTGTGTTCGTGATGATTTGGATGTTCCCCATTGGTCAGATTGCTGCTCACAAGAGACCCATTGGTCATAAAAGTTGCTGACGCTGTATAAATCGTCTAGATTAAGATTAGATTGGTGTTCTACTGACCACAGCCAGCTGTTCGTACTTGTCCATAGCACGGCTGCTAGGCGTGGAGGGGGAAAGCGCTCGGCGATCCATTCTCGTCAACATCGCGCGACCACGATGGTGCCATCTTCAGTCCTTGGTTCTTGAACAACTGGGGACAGAAATAAAGCACGTTACATCAAAACTAGCTGTGTTCCGCGGTTTCACCCGCGTGACTCCCGATCTCGTGGGAATTTCGATAAACCCTTAGTGGATACCTTCTTATCACAAAGAAAACACCTTTTATGCCTGTAGGACCAGCGGTTTGGGATGTGCGTTGGTATATAGTTCCGTCAGTCAGTCAGTTTATTATGACTTTTAATTTTATTATATCAACATTACAAACACGTTGTCGTGTGTGTCGGAGATTTCAAAGATTCAGAACTTGCTCTTGTTTTGCAGAGTTTTACAAACATCTTACGGCATGTTCAGACTGAACATGCGAAACATCGACGAAAATGAATACACAACAAAAAACATAAACGTAAAAGACAATTTCGAAAACAAAACAAAATATAACACCAAAAATAGCATCCGAAATGAACCGCAGAACTTCGCAATAACCTTGCGAACGAATTCATTACGGTAACCGAATCAATCTATATCTATTTGTGAATCTAAACGATTTCAATTCCAGTAATATTACAAAGCAAGACGGTTCTGAATAATAGAAATGGTAGAACCAAAGTAGAGCATTTGTCATTCGAAGTTAATAACAGTTCTGCCGGTGGATTAGTAGAAGACTGTTTAGTTAATTACTGATACGTCGACGGACGATACTTTGAGGGGTCATTGGTATTACCAGTTTTATTAATTAACCCACTTCCAAAGAGGATAAGTTTGTGTGTGTGTGTTACCGAATGTTACGATGATTATTTTATGTGTAACATAGTTTTTCAGCACAACACTCTTGGGTTAAACTTACGGCTTACGACGCTTGCCGTAGCGCTGCAGTTCAGGCTACGAAGATCATACACTTGCTTTTTGACATACATTATTGCTTTTTGAAAAAAAATATGGAGGCATTTTTTCAAAAAGCACGGCACAAGACGTGTGGTAAACACTAGGAAATAATATTTACATCGTATACTCTTTATCTTCTTCCTGCCTCTTTCCTAAATAATTTGAGGTCGGTACAGTAGATATGTATTCATTAACCACACCTACTTGTTATACTTAGATTTGCCAATATTTTTACGGCCGACAGCATGACTGACACCAAACCTCCTTGGGATTAAGTAATTTATCCGCCACCGCGCGGGAAGAACTAGGTCTCTCTCAGATTTTTACGACACCCACGGGAAGAGATGGCGTAGGTAACCCTATTCTATGCGGGGGCTACACGACATAGAAAAAGGTTACTCCATCTCCAGAATAGGGTCCAGTTTTTACCCTACGAAACTCTAAAAATGCGTAATACTTTACGTAAAACTCTACGTTAATCATCGAATGAACGATTTACGTAGCGTACTGTTAGTTCTACTAAAATGAATAGGAACAGTAAACGATTAATTACGTAACACGAAAACCGAGGCAGACATGAAACTAATTTACAATAATTATTTGATTTTGTCTGCAAGGTTACAGGGAAAATTGTCCCCTAATAGTTTCATGATGACGGGAAGGTCACGGTCTACGCAAACGACAGATAATTACGTTTACTCAACACTATATTTGGAGGTCTACGTCATCAAGTATGATGATTTATGACGTGTTCGATTAATTATAAATTATTTTGGACTACCTGCGCTCTACGGTTTAAGTCGAGTAGTTCTGTTCTAGTATTAATATCGTTCGAGGTAAATTGCAGGTTTTCATAATCACAGACAGATTGCCTGCCTGACTTTGAGAAACGTCGGGTTAATGTTAAAAAAATTCATAAAGATTTAATTCGTGAAATCCTAAGCAAAAACTGAACCGATTCTCTTAAAACTTGCTATGTAGAATTCTAAAAAGTTAAATTTGGGGAGCGCAGAGACCTTTATAGGGGGGCGCGGGCCACCTGTATAGAAAAGCCTGCGATCGCTGAGACAATACATTCCAGGCTGCTCGATACGACCAATGAAAATATTTGACGACTGACAAGAACCTCATTGACGCCTGTATTGATGCCTCAGTAGGCGAATGTTAAGAACTTTATCAGCCTCTATCCTGCGGCCTTATTCCGCAAAAAAAAAAAACATGGAGTCTTAGACTCCATGTTTTTTTTTTCATGAAGACTACATGTTTTTTAGCTAGACGCGCTAAAAAGTCACGTGACGTGCCATGTAGCAACCAGCAGGCTTTTGGTTTTGTGTGACGTCATTGGCTTCTAGAATACCGAGTTAACTTCACTGGTTTCAACATAGTTTTAGAAAAGTTGATTGGAGTCTGCATCGGATCTATGTAGTTTTTTCTTACAGAATAAGGCCGCTTGTCCCGCTGGTGGAGGATAGGGGGGCGCGGATTTTTTTTATGGTCGAAAAGGGGGCGCGTCCCAAATAAGTTACGGAACCTATGTAGTATATAATAATAAACTATATTTACATAGGCTTAATATTAACAAAATAAAATCAGTTCGAACTTTCGAGTCCCATCCCACTTTCCACTAAACCCCCTGTTTTTTTTTGATGTTTGTGTTTCATGCAAAAACTACTGAACCGATTGCGATAAATCTTAGTATGTAGATAGCAGGAAATCTGTATATTTAAACATAAGTTACTCTTTATTCCGATATTCCCGCAGTATCCGGACTTACGCGAGTGAAACCGCGGGGCGCTGCTAGTAAGTAATAATGTTTGTATGACATTGAACAAGGCAACTGTTTCGTGTATGTAAAGCCATAGTTAAGTAGGGTCAATGTCAATATGCCCGTCTGTTTGTCACAAACATTTAGCGTGATATTAATGTACCTAGATGACTAGGGGCGGGCGGGTTCATTCAATTATTCAGAAAGAACGGTGAAGGCTAAAATTAACGTGGTGACTTATTTTACCTTTTGAAGAGCGTATGCTTTTAACTTTTTTTGTATTAGAACTTGTTTTTTGCTTTTTTGAAAAGCACTTTGTAAAAGCAAAACGCCGGGTACAAATTTTTTAGAAATATTGTACAAAGAGAAATGCATCATCAAAAATTCTCCCGTGACAAGATTCCCACCTGTACCCCTCGCTTGCCGGGCGAATGCACTAACCATTGCGCAGCACTTTTGATGATGCCTTGTAAAATATTTCAAGTAAAGAAATATAGGTAGTTCCTATTTTTTCTAGATTCTGCAAGAGCCACGCCACCACAATGTGCATGGGTCACACAAAATGTGTATGTGTCCGTCCGAAAACAGTAAAACAAAATTAAAACGTTTTTTTATAATTTATAGGTGAAGTAGGTAAGTATGACCACTATCTCACTAGACGATAAGTGCTGATTAGGGTGAACTAAGGTGTAGTTGTCTCATCTTCAGGAAGACGATATGGCTGCACCAGCTTACTTAGGTATCACATGTACTGGACCGCTTAGCATAAGCATTCGGAGTAGGTAGGTATCTTTTAAATCCTAAAAATACAAATATTAAACTTTAAAAATCAAATATTCAATTCGACAGCGTCACGAAATATCTTTTTTCTAACCATAAAGCGAAGCTATAAACCGCTTTCTTTGCAATAAAAAGCAACGTCTATCAAACTACAGTCCCGAGGTAACTATAGGGTAGAAGCAAAGGCAAGTCAGGTCTGTATGACAGTCGTAGTCGGTACGTACAGTTGCACAGTCCCATAATATTGATTTGTAATTTGTGACATCGCCGCTCAAATCGGGCGAGGCACGCGATATTCGATACAGCTGCCTTTACTTACATTTCGCGAACTAAATAAGCTGGGGGCAAAGATTTGGAAATGTTTTTAAGATGGAACTCTGCTATGCTCTGCCGTAGTAGAAAGAAGTAAAATAATTGCTCTCGGATTGAGTAAATATGCGTTGTCGGTTCGAATCCCGCTCAGCTTCGGTCGTGCGTTGTGTTTTTGCAGAAGTATTTTTTCTTTAAATACCTATTTCTCATAAATACTCGTAAATATTGCACGACGTTACACACAGTGCAATTCAGCCCCATACTAAGCACTAGGCTTGTACTATGGGTGCTACATAACGGATATATTACATTTATTTTTGTAAAAACATGCATATTATTACGATACTTAGAAAACACCCAAGATCAGAAACCAACATAATTGTGCATTATGGTAGGCTATTGCAGAGACATCGTTGTTGTATCAGACTTTGACACATGCACAGCTACCTATATACATAATTATATATACATCGACAGTACCAATGGATAGTTCTATGAGGTTCTTATAAATCTACGGTCAGGATTAAATAAGCCAATGTCTCGGAATAATTTAGGATGTCAATTATGCGACAATTGGTTCCGCTTCGTTTGTTATTTGTCGGGTCGAGTCGTCGAAATTTAATCCGTGGATTTTTAAAATGAAATGCTTTAAATTTTAATGGAAGTTCAAAGTAGACGTAAAGAAAACAAAACCTGAAAAAACCCTAAAGACTCTTTTTCTTTCCTGTCCTTTCCTTGGCCTTAAAAGGATTTAAGTTAGGAACCCAAAATATTCGTACTTATATGAAGAAGCAGAGATTGTGGGTTCAAAGAATTTAGAGCATAATTTAAATTTGAAAAAAAAAACCTTTTCATATTTAGGTACTTTCTTTCTGTATCGAAAGGGTAAAAACGGGTTCCTTTTTACTAAGACTTCCGTCAGTTTGTGCGTCTGTCTTTCTGTCACAAACCGTGATAGCCAAACAATTACAAATTTCACAGATGATATATGGCTGTAATAACAACAAACAGAATTAAATAAATGTTCATTTGATCAAAACATAAATTCGATAGATATTTAATTGTCTTCATACGATCCTGTATCCCATACATTGCACTGCGACTCCACAGAACCACAAATCGTATCGTCTATGTAATAAAATGTGTCATTCTGTTTGATTGTAATCTTATCAGACATCGGGCTGTCAGCCCCGTAAGAATTTCTTGTGCAAGTATTTGCAAGGTAAATACTTGCACAAGAATAAATACCACCTGATTTTCTATCTATCTTCTTTCTAATATATAAAATTTCCATGTCACAATGTTAGTTACCGTACTCCTCCGAAACGGCTTAACCGATTTTTACCAAATTTTATATGCGTATTCAGTAGGTCTGAGAATCAATCGGCTACTATCTATAATTTATAAGGCAAAACAACGTTTGCCGGGTCAGCTAGTAAATATAAAATTCAAAGTCCTGACTGACCTAGGTACCTATATATATATGAACGCAGAACCCAAACCGCTGGTCCTAGAGACATGAAATTTGGAGAGCGTGTTCTTTGTGGTGTGTAGGTATCCTCTAAGAAAGGGTTTTTGGGAAAATCCCGCGGGATCGGGAATTACGCAAGTGAAACTGAAATCTACTAGTAATGATATAGATTAGATATAGATATAGATTGAAAAACCAACCCCATACTAATACAATATTTTCTATTAAAAAAAAAACCCGGGTCTTAATCGCGTGATTTTTACTTTTTAATGTTCTTTCCTCGACGTTTCGACCATGTTACAACGGTCTTGGTCGCGAGGGGACTAAGACGGGGAGGGGGGGGGGGGGGGGCGATTATGAGTTCCAATCGTGTTAGTTTAAAAAGTTTACAATATAGTTTACAGAAATGCTCACGGATTTTAACCTAAATCCGTGAGCATTTCTATTCGGGTTAGTATCAGACAGTCTAAAACGCAAGTCGTCGTATGCGGTAACTTGTCTTAAAATTATGTGGACTAATTTGCAACTAGTCTTTAATGTAAAGTCGTCTATGAAGCAACTCGACATAATTGTCTTTTGTCTACTGCTCTGTTATCAATACAACATAAATACAATTTGCCTAAAAAGATAGGTCGCCTATGAAGCAGCTCGTCTATGTTATAATTTGCCTACATATCAAAGTGACAAAATATCAACTCGTCATTATTCATATCACAGTACACCTAAGGAATAATGGGGTGCCACGCGCAAAGCTGTTTGCAGAGGCGCTGGCATCGGATGATCTTTTTTTTTTCGATGATGGTCCTTCACCAATGGAAACGCCGAGATTTTTTTTTAATTCTTTCGGTCTCAGACCGATATGGCCAATTTGGCGCCGAGAGTTGTCAAAAAACACATGTTTGACAGTTCTTAATTCAAACCTAAGATTAATCGACTCGCGCCCTCTGCCGGGATAAAAAGTTAGTGTTCCTCCTAATTGACAATAATTGTGATGTTATTCAAATGACGTCCATTTCATAACATAAGTGGCCAGTATCTTTCAGATAACAAACCTCTTTTGTGTACTACCTACTTGTCTACGGGCTGTTTTCCGCAATTAGACCTCTCTAGTTGGGTCCCTTTTTTATCACCAAGGGTGACGAGTTGCAACAAAGACTAGGTGCTATGTTAACAAGATGCGAATTTGTCCAGGTCATGTTAAGGCGATTAGCTATGGCGACAGTTTACTTTTCGGACAAAATGCTAAGTTGTCCGCATGATTTATGTAGAGTTGCTTCATAGACGACTTTACATTAAAGACTAGTTGCAAATTAGTCCACATGATTTTAAGACAAGTTGTCGCATACGACGACTTGCGTTCTAGACCGTCTGATACTAACCCTTCTATTCTACCATCTTGGCAGTTATTAAGCAATTTCCCTAGAACAAGGGTAGTAGAGGCAGTTTAAACGAGGCCGAGACCCACTAGTGCGTGATGCCTCGTGAATTATGGACGAGGGAACTGAATAATATCATACTAAATGATCATATTTTGTTTACGTTGCCTTTTCTTTCAACTTTTCCTTGCTTACTGCAGTTCGTGGTGATTTAAATGCGGTGATTTTTAGGGTTCCGTACCCAAAGGGTAAAAACGGGACCCTATTACTGAGACTTCGCTGTCTGTCCGTCCGTCCGTCCGTCCGTCCGTCCGTCCGTCTGTCCATCTGTCCGTCTGTCACCAGGCTGTATCTCATGAACCGTAATAGCTAGAAGGTTGAAATTTTCACAGAAGATGTATTTCGGTTGCCGCTACAACGACAAATACTAAAAACAAAATAAAACAATTATTTAAAAGGGGCTCCCATACAACAAACGTGTTTCAAAAACATCGAATCGAGTAGGTCATGAAATTCAAAATGGCTGCCCTATCTGTCAAAATACCAGTCTGCCTTCACTTACCAAAGAGTTTCTTAATTATAAGTTTCAGATTGTCTTTGTGCCAAAGTTTTTTTTGTTTTTCATTTTTTTTTAATGGGGTGGTCGTATGATGGAAGTAAGAATCGAAGCTAAATATGTCACATTTTCCTATCAAATTTTAAAATTGGTAAACGATTTTAGGGTTCGGTACCCAATTGTGATAGTGGTACGGAACCCTTCGTGCGCGAGTTTCGCACTTGCCGGGTTTTTTATTACTTATTGAAAAGCAAAGTTGTTTTGCTTTGCAAATGTTATTTATTTTTATTACAATTATAATAAACTAGCTACGTCCCGCGTAAGTCCCGATTGCGTGTGTAGATTTCTTTAAATTAAAATTAAAATGTAACTATTACAAAAATGAACAGTCTAGCTATCACAGTTCACGAGATGCAGCCTGGGGTCAGACATAAAGGCGAGAAGTGGAGTCTTAGTAAAGTAGTCCCGTTTTTACCATTTGCGTACGGAACCTAAATTAAATGCAGCCGAATTTATACCCCGATATTGCTACAGACTTACGCGGGTAAAAACGCAGGGCGCAGCTAGTATCATATAATAACTAACGATAATTATGATTCGTTGTACAGCTTTCAATAATATTTAATTATTGCAAGCGTCACTATACTAAGACAATTAGTGCACATGCAACCCCGCAATATTGCAGTCATATATCTACTATATCTAGAAATCTAGCTGTGTTCCGCGGGTACACTCGCACGAGTCCCGATCCCGAGAGTAAAAAAAATGTCTTCCGTCACAGGACGCCTGGCAGATGTGAATCATCAAAATAGTACAATTATATTTCATCATATAGCGTGGCGATGCGTCGCCACGGCCTGTATCCCCACGCCAACAATCAGATTTACCCTCGCCTATAGATGTTTCACATCAAAAATCCCAAGTACTTACTCGTACCTACCATGAAAGTAATGGATACTTTTCGTCCTGATGATTCCAAGAAAAATAACATGATTCGTTGTAGGTACAGTTTTCAATCATATTTAATTATTGTAAGCGTACCTAGGCAATTAGTACACATGCAAAGCCGCAATCTAGGTACTATCTAGAAATCTAGCTGTGTTCCGGGGTTATACTCGCACTCGATCTCGAACGAAAAAGAAAAACCCGGCGAATTTAGAACCTCCTCCTTTTTTGGAAGTCGGTTAAAAAGCCCCGAGTACCGTGGAAGTAATGGATACTTTTCGTCCCGATCATTCCATGAAAGCGAGACTAATGGGACGCGCAGAATACAAATATCGGGAATTGAAACGGGTCCTTTCCCGGCAAAGGCAAAGGCTGAAAATATCGGGGTGAATTATAGAGAAACATCATATTTTCTATATAAATAAATAAAATACTGCACGACGTTACACGCAGACCAATCTAGCCCCAAACTAAGCACTAGGCTTGTACTGTAGGAATATACCATTATATAGGATATATTTATAAATAATGTAATCTACTATGTCTTCGGAACGCGACCTCCAATGAGAAGAAGACACGAGAAACTCATGGGTTTTTTTTGCAGTAATCTAGTGATTTACATTGTCGCATATTTCCTATGGAACAGTAGTGGAACTGGAGCAATAATCTATACTATAATAAATAATAATAATCTGTACTAGCATTAAAAGCGCGAAAGTAACTCTGTCTGTCTGTCTATCTGTTCTTATTGACTATACCTACTGCAAATACCATTGATTTGGCAATGTTTTACGGCCGACCGACTATTTGATATCTAGAATATCTACTCTCCTTGGGCCAAGCCAAGATTACCCGCCATCACGCGGGAAGAACTATTTACTAGTCTTCCCCTAGATCCCTTAGTCGTCTTTTACGAAGCCACGGGAAGAAATGGGGTAGCCCTATTCTATGCCGGGGCTACACGGCTACTGTAGTATTAATTGCTTAATATTAATAATTCTTTGACCCATCACGCACAGCGGCACTTACCCCACTCCCTCAGGAATCCATGGGCTCATAAAAACTCGCTCCAATTCCATTTTTACTTACAAACTAGAACACTTATTAAATCGATATAAATTTAATTTAATACCATAAATATTTTTAAAATGAATTCTGTAAGTTTTTTTTACTTAAGTACTGTGTTTATATTTTCGCGCGTAGAGTTTTTTTCGTAGCGTTTTCCGTAAGGCGGGCGGTTTCGAGCGGTGGGCGGAAGGTACTGCCGGTTTTTTAAAGGCGGGCGGCATGCGACAAATGTCACCGAGTGTCTTACTGTTGGAACAGAATAATGCTGAACAAAATTCAATTTCCTCAGGAGGATTTCAATTCACAGCCTCTATTAGCTACTATCAGGTAAGCGAAGGTATAGAAATGTAGATTAATGCTTTATTTTCACAACAAACAATTAGGTACAATTAGTATACATCAAACTTAGTAAGAGTAAAACGTAAACGTCCTTATCGCTAACAGCGATTTCTTCTATTAGTATACATCAAACTTAGTAAGAGCACAGAATACATAAATAGTGTAAGAGTAAAACGTAAACGTCCTTATCGCTAACAGCGATTTCTTCCAGGCAACTAAAGTTGTCACCTAGGCTGGTGGGTCAAGCTGCAGCTGGAGCCTCCCACCAAGACAATACGCGTGACGCGCATAGTATCATACTTAGATTATAAACGTGAAAGTTTGTGAGTTAGTATTTTTGTTACTCCTTTAAGCAAAAACTACTAAACCGATTGCGATGAAACTTGGTATGTAGATAGCTGAAGATTTAGATTTACACATAGACTACTTTTAAATATTATTAGGGATAGAGAACTATAGCAACTAAATACAACTTATATTTCAATATAACTTGCTAGATTGGGACTTACACAGGTGAAACCGCAGGGCGCGGCTATCTAAATCAATAAAATGGTTTGTCCTGACTGACTGATCAACGTACAGCCTAAACGGTTGATAGTAGATAGCTGAAATTAGGAGAAAAGACAGAGATTTGTGCTTTTTTAAATGATTTATGATTTTACGATATGAAGAGTTTATGAAAATTCTCGCACGGGGTGGGATGTGGGTAAAACCGCTGGACACAGCTAGTTTATAATAAAACCTTCTTGGAATAGAAAAATAATAAATAATTAAACGCAAAGAACCTATTTATAAGTAAAGTTTTGACGACACAACCCTCACCTCATGACGTGAAGTAGGACATCTCTTATTAATATTAAACCGTTTACACCTCAGTTGTTTGCGATGTGACCTACTTGACATCGATTTTTATGATAAAGCTATTGTCTTTCAAAAGAATACTGTAATGTTGAAATTAAATACAGCTAACATGTTAGCATCAACGTGTATATAGGTACTATAACTTACTACTAGGGCTTATTTGGTAGAGTATAGTCAGGTAAGAACGGTTACGGAGGAAGACCGTATGACTTAAATATCTCCCAAAATAGGTGACATTACAACTCCCGGGTGCCACAGATCGGTGCGGGGTAAATTGCTCTTGTGAACACCGTGGTTACCACTTAAAAATATTACCTATTATGGGAGATATTTGAATTTGAGTCATACGGTCTTCCTCCGTATCCGATCTTGCCTGACTATGCTCTAGTTAAATTAAATACCTAAAAGTTTTGTGAGCAATTTAATGGCATTCTATGGACCTATTCTCATTTGTATTGGATCTAACCTCAAGTCTGCCCTCACAAACGTGTCTCAATAGAGTGTCGATAGAATAGTAATTGTAATATTTGACGGGTATTAGACATATTTAACCACCAAAGATTACTTCCCGGGATATAAATACTAGCAGAGTCCCGCGGTTTTACCCGCGTAAGTCCCGATCTCGTGGGAATATCGGGATCAAAAGTAGCCCATGTTACTCCTCGATAATGTAGCGTTCTTTTGGTAAAAGAAGAAAGAAATCGATTCGGTAGTTTCAGAGATTACCCGGAAAAAACATACTTACATACATAAATGTTAACATAGTTACCTCTTTATAATATAAGTACTATAGAAATATAGGTAGATAGATATGTGACCGGCCGGACCGATCACATAAGTTGTACCGCACAAGTCATAATATGGCCAGTCCCATGACAAAAAAAAGGCAAAAAGGAGGCAAGCTAGCTTACTATTATTACATACCACCATGCCCCTACATCGACAGGATGTAAGTATTACGTGCCGCGTGCTGCAGCCACTATGGTTATGGTAACTAGGTACCTTACGTAACGTAAAGGTGAAGAAATCAGTGGTCACGTGACCGCGACGCGGACTCCCGATAGCGACAGGGCAACGACCCCGCCCGGCACGGTCAAGGGGGTAGCCTGCCTGTAGCTAGCCTATACTGATCGACGAATCGTAAATAAGGGTGCGAACATTTCGCTACTTCTTGCTACAGGTAGGTTTAAGGGTCTCTGCATACGTAACGTTTCCCGGACGGGAAGAGTCAATTTCTACATACAAAAATCCCGTGCCATCCCTCCCATCGTCGCCCCGACGGTATTTCTGTATGTAGAAATTGCCACGTCCCGTCCTGGAAACGTTCGTATGCAGAGACCTTAAGTCACTATAACTTGCTACTGGACTGCAGTCGAAACTTGAGTCAAAATTTGATTAAGTCAAAAATACCCCGGGTTAAATTATATTTGTATTTTTTTTTCTTTGTTTTTTGTATAGTGTGCAGTTATGTTCTCAAAATAAACTTTTATTCATTTATTCATTCATTCATTTGCAGCGAAACATTTTGGGAGGCTTCGGAGCTACAACCCTACAATTGACGCGTCTCAAAATGTTCTTTCTTTCTTTCTTTCTATCTTTCTTATACGATTTTAAATTTACATGGTTGTTTTCACTACAATTAACTATTAAATAACTGAGTATTTACCATGTTTAAATTTGTTATTTACAGAGCTCGATATTTCGCCCGGCTTGTCGGGAATAACAAACATGGTAAAACCCCGTTGTTTTATAATATGTGAAGATCTTTCTTGTCTGTCTGCGCACATATTGCTCCCTTTTAGCATCACCTGCGGGGTCACGTGTCCAACAACTAGAGGCTTAATCGCACGGACGCGAACAACATAAAATTAAATTAAACTCTAAATGTTCACCGTAATCTACCGTACTGCTTCAAAAACCCATCTTTCATACCGGAATATGGTTACGGCATGTAAATAAGGCTCGCCACACACCATGTATCATTTCTAGCACGGTCTAGTTTGCCCTCAATACCCGTCTAGGTGGGGCTATTGTTGTTATTAGATTTAGCGATATACTAGGAACTTTTGAAGGCTTGTTTTGACCGAATATAGCTGAATGAAGCATTCTTAGAATATCGGATAGATAGAGTGGTCCTATTTCCTATCATTTTTTCCTATTAATATTATAAACGCGACTATTTGCAAGTATTTTTTAACCGACTTCCAAAAAAAGGAGGAGGTTCTCAATTCATCGGGTTTTTTTTTTTATGTATGTTCCCCGATTACTCGAAGATGCCTGGACCGATTTGGATAATTCTTTTTTTGTTTGAAAGGAGATACATCACAGTTGGTCCCATAAAATTTTGGTGAAGATCGAATGAGGATCTTCGGAGTGATGGACAGGATTGCACATCGAGAGTGCAGCAAAGTGCTCAGTTTTTGTTTTTCACCAGTAGAATAAGGCCATAAAGAATAGATACCGATGAATAAGAATATGGTTTCGGAATCTCCACATCTGAAACCACCTTCTCATCACAGAACTCCTCAATGATAAAAGTTATGGATACAATTTTAATGATTTTAGTGGTAGTTGAAAGTACACTAAAGAGGATGAAATATAAAAATAATTAAAAAAAATTAAAAACTGACTTCAAAAAAAAGCATTAAAAAAAACGGACTTAAAAAAAACATAAAATAACTTCGCCTACGTACAATGCCACCGACTTATCTGTTATGTAATTTGAAGTTTTTTTTAATGCTTTTTTTTGAAGTCGGTTTTTAATTTTTTTTTAATTATTTTTTTCTATGTATGTAACTTTTTTATTCCCACGCAATAACTACTAAACCGATCGCGATGAAACTTAGTATGCAGATAGCTGGAGATATGAAGTAATACATAGGCTGTTTTTGTAATTTAATGTTGTACTCTAATACTAGCTGAGCCGTACTTCGTATCCTTACTGTTTACCTGAAGAAAACGTTTAAAGAAAACGGATCGAGCACACATCGTTTGCTACCTACTTTTATCCTCTTCAAGTGGTAACTTCTTCTACGTATCTTCTAGATGAGCGTGCTGCAATTAAGACCCTTCATTATCATTTAGTGTCATAATAATGTATTAAAATTCCATTGCAACTAAACACAGGGAGGAACAGAATGCTGACATATTGTTTTGTCTAGAACAAGCTTGAGCTAAACAATGTTGCTTATCATTTCTTGGTAAAACTGCTTGTTTTGACCGAAAATAGCTGAATGGAGCATTCTTGAAATATCGACGGGGTAACGAGATATAACTGCAGCAAGATTGTATGTTATAGTTATAACTAACGGACCAGGAGGACTTAGTATCGCCATTGGTCTTATCGAAGTGAAAAAAATATCACTGGCTGTGGAGAACAGACCAAAGCGACGCCCGTCGTCAGGTACTAAATTTCGTAGTGAAAAAAATAAGTTACTTTGTATCCTGTTGTCGGAGATAGGTGTATTTGAAAAACTGCGCCCAATAGTGAGTCGGACTCGCGCAAGAAGGGTTCCGTACCATTAACACAATAATTATCTAATTGTGCAACTGTCTAGCTATAACAGTTCAAAAGATACAGCCTCAGACGGACAGTGGAGTATTTTAGTAGAAAGGTCCTGTTTTTACCCTTTGGGTACGGAACCCTAAATCACATAGAGCCAAATTGTAAACCTTCTACTTCTTGGAAGTTTGGTTAAAAATAGAAAAGGTACCCCTAATAATGTTTGGTACAAAGTGTATATGAAAATCTTAGATTAAAACAAAAAACTAAAGATACGGTACGTAGTCACAGAAAATGAGACGATAAAACTGCGTCTAGCTGACGCACTAACCTCATTTGTATGTCGAACCGTTGCCGCGTGAGCACGTGCTGTCACTAGGGCATGAATCCCGGGATCCCGGAATATCGTAATCCCGGGATCTCGGACGCAAAAGTTCGATATTATAGTCCCGGGATTGAGTGATCCGATATCGAGATTTGAGCAATTTACTATTTGGGTATAAATTAAGGTTTTTAGCTATATTTTTCCTCATGGAATGATTGAATGGAACTATTAAAATTAAACCCAAATTAGTCTACCCCTGAGGAAGAGATCTGTAAAGATTTAGAAGCGTAGGGAATTGTAAAATGTTTAAAACAATAAAAGTAACGTGATTCATTGCAATTTTTAAGACAAGTATTTTTTATACAAGCTCGCATGCTATAATTTTCTGCTAACATCATTTTAGTGGTACGCCTAGAATTTAGCGCGAAAGTTTAGACACTTTCGGGTTTAGGCTATTTGTCCGCCATATTTCCAAAATGATGGGGTGGACGGCCCTTGGGGTAACTTATTTACGTAATGAAACCACTAGTCTTAAATATATTAAATATTTTATATTTAACACATTTTTATTGTATTAAATTCGGTTTTTTAACGATATCTAAAATCCCAGTATCAATCCCGGGATCCCGGGATTGAGCTCTTAATATCGATATCGCCCCGGGATTAAAAAACCTTCCGATATTGCATGCCCTAGCTGTCACACTTTTTGAAATCGATCATAATGCCTTCTTGCTTATTTTACAAATGCCTGAATCATTCAGGGAAACAAATAAGCATTTCATGCGTAATTACTCAAATAACAAAATAAAACTAAAATAATAAAAATACCTATATTAAAATCAATTTTTAAAGACAAATGTTTTTAAATACAATAATTTTATGAAAATGCATGTACGAAAAATGAGCTCGAAACACCTAGGTACCTAGGTGTTTCGAGCTCATTTTTCGAATACGCAATGTTAGAATATACCGTATCTACTCTTGTTTGTTTTTATCTAAGATTAAAATTAAAGATGTGTTGGTTCTAATCCCGCCCAGTGTAAACCATAGCGTTGTGTTTTTGTAGTTTTTTTTATTTAAAAATTTTTCTACAGTTTGGTTCATTTAAAGACCCAACGACCCATAGATTTGTGAATTCTAAACTCTGAAAGACCTATCATTTTATTTTTAACCCAAGGAGAGTTGGTGTCGGGCAGGCAGCCGGTTGTAAAAACATTGACAAAACTATTTGCAGTAAGTAGGTTACCGGGAACATAACTCCGATGAGGACAACATCATTTTCATTGAATTCCAAATCTCCGATCAGGAATAATCAATGAATGTGGCCATAACGTTATCATCAACTATAGCTATTAATTCGGCAGTTTTTATTTTTATTTTGTTTTGATTATTGCGATATGATTAGAATGGGCCCTTTTCTACGATAACACGATTCAAATTGCCTGTTCGACTGCGGTCCTGTCGTGTCTGTGTGTCGGGAATTTTTAAAAAGCATTTCTTAAAAAAATCAGTGTTCCAAGTGTAGGAAACACATTAAAAATAAAATTAAATCATAATACTAGCTGTGTTCCGCTGTTTTCTGCGCGTAAGTCCCGAACCCGTGGGGATTTCGAATTCCTCACGATGATTTCCTTCATTGTAAGAGCGATGATGTTAATAGCGCACATAACTATTTAAGCGTTTTTTTTACGAGTAATACGCGAGTCAAGTGGGTATAAATTTATGTTAGGCTAAACTAATTTCGATTTTTCATGTTTCGGTTCAGTCGTTTTTTAAATAAAATTTTGAAGTTGAAATATTCGGTCAATCATACCCTATTGATTAAAATTTGATTAGTAATAAAGTTATTAATGTCTTATAATATAACATCGAAGTATCTACAACTTTCGTGCAATCAACCCCAAATAACTTCTTTAAATTTTTAAATAAAGACTTTAGACAATAAAGAATAATAATTAGCAATTTAATGATATCTTGATGGTGTTTTATGGGGCTATATTTTAACCACAAGTATTTCGATTTAAATTAATAGAAATCATAGGTACTTAATTTCAATCGCGTGGTGTTTATTACTTTTAGCATTGTTTCAACGCTCAACGTTTCGAGAATCGAGACCTTTACATGTTCAGGATTCTCAATCCTGGAGAAAAGACCTGTAAAACCTGTAAACTCTGAAGTAGGATTGTCAATCCCCGAAGAAGAGACCTGTAATGGTCTCGGAAACATTGGACGTTGAAACAATGCTAAAAGTAATAAACAGCACGCGATTAAAACCGTAAAATGAGTTTAATTTTAAATCTACTTTGCGAAAACAGAAGAAAAATCCAAAATGAATAATAGGTTAAAATATACTAGATTTTTTAAAACATTCAAAAAGTGGTGTTTTACGTCGCCTTTATGAAAAGTGAACGCAAATCACTTCCAGTCCAGCGCTGCTACCCATGTTACTCAGTTGGGAGAGCGTAGCTGGCTGGTGGTAAAGAGGCTAATAAACCTGGAATACATCGCTTTTAGCGATAGGGTGCGCCCATTGCATACCTATACTTAGACACAATTCGTTTTATGTTAAATTCATGTTGTTCATTTTATGTCACGCCCGAGTGCAATGGTTGCGGATTCGATTCCCGGCTGGTGCAAGTATAAGTAAATAAATATTTATTTCTAGTCTGGACGTTTTCTATGTACCTCAAGTATGCATTTACAAAAAAAAGTATACTATGTAAGTATTCTAGGCTTGTAGGTACTATGGGTATCAGACAACGGATATACCGTAATATTTATCTAATATATAAAATTTCCATGTCACAATGTTAGTTACCGTACTCCTCTGAAACGGCTTTACCGATTTTTACCAAATTTTATATGCGTATTCAGTAGGTTTGAGAATCGGCTACTATCTATAATTTATAAGGCAAAACAACGTTTGCCGGGTCAGCTATTTATTTATATCTTCTGCGGCATTGTTTTACGGTAGGCAAAGCATTTTCAATACAAAAGTAAAAACGATGACAAAACAAAGAGACAGAGCAGACATGCGACCTGCCTGACCTAACGGAAGGATACCAACCTATCTGACGACTGGACATGTTCTACTTCCTAGGATTCTTTTGCGAATAAAACATGTAACATAGAATGCCTACTTTGTGCATTGAGATAAGTTATTTTATCTCATGAGCCAGACAAAATTATAGTTAATAGTCTTATCATAATATGAAGCAAATGTAAACTATGTATGATTCTCTTACCTCGATTTTTCGACTATGTTACAATAGTCTTTAGTCGTCCAGTCGTTCAAGAAATCCAAATTTTGAACGACTGTATTAAAACTCGTCAGAAACTCTCGCATCAGGGGCGTAAGAGAAAATATGCGTGCAAATGGCCTCACTACGCGGGCTGCTGAAGATCGTGCAAAGTGGAGACGTAAAATTAGGAAAGCGGACCCCGGGCTGTCGAGAGGGATGCAACCGGGAACATCGCTGGGATGATGATGATGATGATTAAAACTAGAAGTAAGTTAGGGCTTGTACTATTTATGTATTCTGTGGTTTGGGTTGGGTTGGGCTTACACATAAGAAATCTTAAAGTGGGCCTCTACCTATCGTGGTGGCTTCCAATGGTCCGAAACTACATAGGCCCATGATAATGGACTTGTCTAAGTGAAATTGTGCTTGCGTGTTTATTGTTTACGTGTATTGTTTATTGTTTACGTTTATTGTTTACTGAGAACTCCTATCACTCACCATGAGGTGCACGCCAAAACAACGTGCCCCAAAAACTCACACTACGATCAAAAATATCAACTCACCAATATTGAAAAAATCCTTTTTAACACTAAAATACTGTTTAAAAACACTTTAAAATAAATTATTTTACAAATTGAATGAAATCGTGAAGTGACAACTAAACTTGACTGTCAATTTAGAAATGATTGTTTTTTTTTTGTGTTAATTTCTTTTCAGCCAATAGCAAAATCAACAAATAGGTTTAATAAAAAAGGTATGCAACCATCACTTATAATAACTGCATGGAACCTTCTTGGCATATTCAATTTATCTTTTTCAGCCAGTATCATCTGAAAATTAGTGGTCGGCCAGTAACAACGGAATGTAAACAAATAGGGTTTTATGAAAAAAGTTTGTATGTCAATATATGCATGCATGTAACCTCCATTGATTATTAAAAAAAACTTTTAAAAAACTGTTATTCTTTTCACCTTTTCAGCCAGCATCACTTGAAAATTAGTAAGCGGCCAGTACTTGTATTCTAGTAAAACGGTGTAGCGGTCGTACAGATGCGTGGTTTATCGGAGTTACATTTATCTATCTAGTACCTACCTATATAAGATAAAATCTACTATATAAAAATAAGTCGGGTTTTCCTTCCTGACGCTATAACTCCAGAACGCACGAACTGATTTCCACGGTTTTGCATTCGTTGGAAAGGTCTCGGGCTCCGTGAGGTTTATAGCAAAGAAAATTCAGTGAAGGGTTCTAAGTAGTTTTTTATTTAACGAGCAGGACAACGTCTGCCGGTTCAGCTAGTCTGTAATAAAAAAGTGGGTGATTAAATATGTTACACTAATAATGTGTGCTTGAAACCGTCACTATCCGGGTACCAACAACGGTATTAGTATTAGTAGGTAAAGAGGTTAGTTACGATCCGTATAATACTTTTTCTAATGAACCTATCTTCTAGATGATCGTGCTACATCTTAGACTAAATCATCATTTACAATTAAGTGAGATTAACCATCACTTACCATCAACTGGTCAAAAACTGGTCTCATAAAAAATGTTAATCAGTTTGTGCAAAGTGCTAGGTGTACTTTGGACAATTTATTGTTTCAAAAAATACACTGCCAAAATCATTACCCTTCCTGTTGACTTCGCCATTGTCGGGTGAAAAGGCCATAAATATTAAAAAGTGGAATCTTCAAACGATGGGTAAAACCAGATGTTGCACAAATAACCGTGTTTCGAAAGCCAGGAACCAACCCAAATACATGTGTTCAATGAAGACAATAGGGCACTGTATTCTGCCCTGTGAGTTTAAAGTTTTATGGGTACTTTTTAATACTTTTAGGTCCCTATTATTTTTAGCCGACTTACGAACGGAGGTTATGTTTTTTAAAACATATTTTTGTGTTGTTTGTCTAATTGTTTTTGTGTAATCTTTCTACTTTTTATGTTGGTGTGTAGTTGTGTGCTTGTCCGAATAATGTTATTTTGTTTCTTTTTTTCTTCTTTTATGTTATTATATTTATGGCAGTATTGGCAGTGTCGTAGAAAAGATTATGTTTAAAGATGAACTATGTTTGTAAGATCTTGCAATTGACCTGCAGAGTGCGAGTTTACGAAAGCCTTCATATTTGCGTAAATGAAAAACTTTTCTACAGGACGTCGAAGCATTAAATTTGTCGGCTAGAGGCTTTTCAATTTTCCGTGCCTTCTTCGTGTCGGTAACAAACTAGGACTTCGAACCTACAGTAGGTTTCGATTTTCAATGAGAACCTACTGCAGTACATTTTTTCCCTCGTTGCACACCTCCATAAATCCGTATGTCTGTCACCAGGCCCATGAACCATGATAGCTAGACAATTTAAACAAAGATGATGTATTTCAGTTGCCGCTATAACAACAAGTACCTACTAGAAAAACCTAATAAAATACATATTTCAGCCCCACTTTAAAAAATTTTTTTTCTGTCCCATACAACGAACCTTTCGCGCGCGAGTCCTACTCGCACTTGGCCGGTAATTTTTCTCTCCAATTACAGTGAACAAATCAATTCACCATCGCATGACGACGACGTTGCTTGCTAACCAGTAACCAGTTTAACTACTTGAAATTTTAAATATTCTGAACCGGAAGAAATTTCAATGTTCGTGTTAGGGGTTGTTTCTGTTGTGGTCGATAGTTAAAAAGTAAATATCTGTGAACATCACACAGCGCCATCTAGTCCCGTGGTAAGCGACTAAGCTTGTGTTACGGGGACTAGACTACAGATATACTACTTAATATTATTTTTCTCTTGTAAATACATACTTTATTATCTTATTTACATAGAGAGATACCCAGACGAGAGACAAATATTTATTTTTAGCCATAAATATAGTGCACCTGGCGATAATCGAACCGGCAACCTTCTGCATTGCAGTCGGGCATTCGCACAACGCACCACAGAGTTCGTTGAAGAAAGTTCCAAAGGTGTTCAGCAAAATTAAATGGTCTATGGACAAAAAATCCGCAGTTTGCGCCAGCCCTTTGCTTTGACATCTATGTAAATTAGACGGTTAGAATATTTATTACACCACCCGAAAATGTAAACGCTCCTTGTCATCGGTCGTCGGTCGTCGTTTCGTTTTTTTTACCGCCTTTTTAAAAGTCTTTCCTACTTTACGTAGGCTGCAGTCTTTACGGGAAATGTTTGCGGAAAATTTGACCGTAAAATCGCGCGTAAACACGAGAGAGAGCTAGTTACCCGATTGCAAGGAAAAGATTATAGGTATTTTCACAATATGAAGCACCGAGTACATTAACTTAAGGTAGGTAGGTAGGTATAGAGCCTAGTACCTATCCACATCTACACTAATATTAAAAAAAATGTATTTTTGTGTGTGTGTGTGTATGTTTGTTATGATTCATAACAAATATAACTTATGAATAAACTCTAAAACTACTAGACCGATTTCAAAAATTCTTTCACCATTAGAAAGCTACATTCACCCTGAGTAACATAGGCTACTTTTGATCCCGGGATCGGGACTTACGCAGTGAAACCGCGGGACCCAGCCAGTCGTGTAAAAATAAAGTCGACTTAATTAGCCTCAATTTTCTGTCACAAACAAAGTGCCAGTAGATTTGAGACATAATCATGAGCTAAGATTGGATTATTGAACTATCAACCTCTTAACAAAGCGCTATTGAGCTCGAAGAGATGTAGCATTGATGTCTTATCATCTCTTTATCACAGTTTATGAAGACGAAGTAAACACACTGTATATTTTCTACAAAAAACATTTAATGAAATGAAATGACACCGGTTTTTTTTCACCACAGGCTACTTCAATTTCACTTTTTTTACCCGATTGCGCGAGACGTAAAGTATTATGTGTTTATTAGGCGATCTATGTGTGGGTTGTGTCTATGTATTATGTATGTTTGTTTCTATATGGCGTTTCAGAGACTAAACGGATAAACCAATTTTGTTACTTTTTTTTTATTAAGTATTTTAAAGTTTCCTTATAAACAGCTAACAGCGAAAGTAAGGCTTAAGTTATCTAAAGGAATTCCCATACACTTAAATAAGCACTTTTTGCAAAATTCAAAAGCTTAAGATTATTTTTCTAGAGTTTTATCTTGGTGAAACTAAACCTTTTTAAAACTAATAAATCGTATTTTTTGTTTGAAATAACCATTTGAAGTGCAATATAAGCAGATTTCATAATTTTAAAGTGTTTTCGAATGCTAAAAATGTGATAGAAATTCAAAGTGCAGCACTTGAGGTCATAAATTTGTATTTTTTGTTCATTTCACACATGTTTTGCGTTTGAAAGTTTCAATAAGGACCCTGGTCCACTTTACAACAAAGAATAAAGTTTCTTTACGTATATTTTTCTAATGAAAGGGCTCTTAGAAAATAAAACGCTGAGGGCAAGTGATTAAGTTTTATTGCAATAGAAACAAAGATGTAACAGTCTACTATTGATATTATATACCTACGTCTACGCTTTTAAGTAAGTAATGGGTTTTTTACCCGACTACGGAAAAGGAGAGTTATGATTTTGACTGCGATGTATGTATGTTAGTCTATACTGTAATGAATAAACTTAAAACTACTGGACCGATTTCAAAAATTCTTTTACTAAAAGAAAGCCACATTATAAGGAATAACATAGGCTACTTTTAATCCCGATATTCCCACGGGATTGGGACTTACGCGGGTGAAACCGCGGGATGAATATGTTATGATTTCGTTAGTAAAGGCAAGGCAACCGAGTATATTTGTCTAGGTTAGTGAGTTTAGGTTTTATATAGGTCTAGTCTAAAGTGCCTAGGTCTAAAAAAAGTGTCTAGTGTGTAAGTTTCAGGGCACTAAATCGGAGGATTTCATGTCTGCAACCTTCGATCATATATAAACTATAGATACACGGTCCCATACAAAATCGAAATCAAAAATCGGCACTACTTCAACGCTTACTTATACGGACATAGTACAGTTTAATGTAAACCTTAATCACTGGGCAATAAGGTTGTAAAACACTTATGCACGACTGACAGCGAAACAAGGCATATCGGCTGAAGTATGCCATGTTTTGACGGTTCCATTTCTAGAGCGGCGACCGTGCATCTATAGTTTATTTATGATTGAAGTCTGCAACACTTGTCTGCAAGATTTATGTAAATTTTAACCGAAATTTTAAGTTTTTCAAAAAGGAGGAGGTTCTCAATTCGTCGAGTATGTTTTTTTATTATGATCGCAACAAGCTAACAGTACTGTGGTACGGCGGGCGAACATTCGCTTGTTAGGCAGAATGCAAGTTTGATTCTAGCCGTGAAACAAATAACTGTAACGGAGTCCTGTAAGATCTACTAAAGGTATCTATAGTATTGTTTATCTGTGGCGCGTCGGGCGTAGGCCCGACTGCAATGCCGAAAGTTACGGGTTCGATTCCCGTCGGGAGCAAGTAAATAGGTATTTAGTTTCTGGTTTGGGTGTTTTCTTTATATCATATGTATGTATTTACAAAACAATATGTGGTATATCCCTTGCCTATATACCAATAGAACAAAGTATAATATGTAGTATATGCGTTGCCTAGTACCCATAGTACAAGCCTAGTGCTTAGTTTGGGGCTCGATTGCGCTGTGTCTAGTGTCGTGCAAAGTCGTGCAATATTTCCAAAAAAGTTTTGCTAATTTCCAATAAAAACTATTTCCTAGGTATTCTAACACCAGTGCCATTGCCGTTATATTACAAGCCTAAATATTCCTTAGTTTGAAACTAAATACCGTCCGTAAAGGCAACCGAGTACATTCTGTCTAGGTTAGAGTGCTAGGTTTTATCTAGGTCTTAAGTCTAGAGGGCCTATTACAAGCCTAAATATTCCTTAGTTTGAAACTAAATGGCGTCGTATACGGTATGATACAACAACAACGAGTAGGTACAGCTTTAAACAGCCAAACGACAACACTTACATCACATTATTAAAGTCAATTGAAATACATGACGCTCTTTAATTGAGTGGATAGAGCAACCGTCCAATAACCTCGGCGACTGACGACGGACGACACGGACGACGGACGACGGACGACGGACGACGGACGACGGACGACGGACGACGAACAGCTCAAACGAGGAATATTGTACAAACAACATCTCTCTTTGTGTCAACTTTTTTTTAATAATCGATAGGTGAGCATATTTTGTTCGAAACTAATGATGGTATCATTGGATACAACTTGACTTGTTCAGTGGATAATTTTATCTGAGCAGTATCCATTATCTAGGTTACTTTAGAGTAAGGGATTAAATAGTTTAAGTTTTAGCACGCAGGAAGATTGGCGATTGTAAAAGACGGCGGTATGAGAACAACCGCGGCCGAAACTTCCCCCCAAATGTAAAATAATTTCGGATACACGATTTCGGATGGTTTCGCGAAGTTTTAAAGACTGTTAACTTTAACAGTGGTTAACTTCGTTTTTTATTTCAGACTACGATCTGACGTTTTGTCTTTGTATTTGACGTCTTTTCTTCAGGGAGATGTGTCAAATCATAGTCTACAATTAAAAAACGAAGTATTCGTCGTGTGCTTCTGTCTGCTGCCTATCTCAGGGACGCTTAGTATTAACAGGCTGTCATCTGGAAAAAGTGAGCATACGTGGTCAAAGGTCTGCTAGAATGGCATAGGTATTTAGGACTTATGGTATGTGCTTCTAGCATCTGGAGAAAGTACGTGGCATACGTGGTCAAAGGTCTGGTGGTAGAACGATATAGGTATTTAGGGCTGGCATGTGCTCTAATCTACTATGTTGCTTGCAAAAGTGTCCGAATGTGTATACGGCGCGGGTGAACCAAAATATTGGTCTCCGCTGAGTTCCCGGCGCGCTCGGCTGCGCCCACATGTTTGGTAGGGAAGGGACACTTCCCATGTCGATATTGTTTCGGTTAAATTAATAAATAGACCAAATATTTTATTCAAAACACAAGAAAAATACCCAGAATAATCAAAATACATAAGGAATAAAACAAAGAGACAAGCTTAAAACTAAAAGAAAGTAATAAATTGAAGTGACGATATATTTAAATTGAAACGATTAAGACTATAGTAGACTACAGGGTTCTACCCGATAAAACTATCTGCCAATTTTTGGCCAGTGTGAACATAGATCTATGAAAGTGCGAACAATACCCACACCGATTTTTATGGTCGACATTTTGCTGATCAAACTAAACTATTGGCAGTGTATGAATCTGTAGGGTACAGGGGTCTAAATGGGCCATGATCTTCTTGCAAGAGGTTTTAACAAAATGTTTTGAAATTTTGGATCCAATGCCAATTATCGCTATCCGACCGATTATGCACTCTGGCGCTAAGCTACGCCACTGTTTGTAAGAGACTACTAAAAGCTTTTTTCATCTCTCGACAACCAACTGCCTTACGATACAAACCTAATGTGAATTATATGAACCAGTAAAATGCTCCTTTTCATATTTTGTTCCATAAAACGATCGATAATAAATATAAGTCAATCATTTTTTTAAACTTACTTGAAAAAGTATTTCTTGAAATGAATGGGCTAAGTCAGCCCTTATAAGTCGTGTTCGACTATAGGTACAGCTGGATAGCATGTAAGCGTTTATTAATATTGTTGATGATATCGACAGAACCCGAAGTCCAGTAAGTTTCTCTACAAGCACAAACAAAATCGACATCGTTCCCCACCCATCCCTAAAGCCAACATCTCCCGTCTTAAGGAGCGGTCGCCATCTAGTCACAGGGAGAGGGCCGCACGCGCATCTCGTGCCCGATCCAAAAATACGACGCGGCCCGGCCGTCGCACCGTTTGACATGGGCTGACGTGCCTCTAACAATAATACAGAGTTAAACCGACCAAAGAAACCAGTGTAGTGGCAATTCCAGTGATGTCGCCTACAGCAATGGGCGCCGACTTGCCCCAGTGGTGTGGCAAAGCTGAAACTTGTCCACAAGCTCTCCTCGGCTGGCTATATTTGACTCACGATCAAAATGATCAGGTATGTCTACGACTTATCTAAATCAGTTCAAGGACTTTATTTTTGGACTTGTTTGAATTTTATGCCGTGTTTTTTAGGTTCCGTGCCCTAGGGGCAAAAACGGGACCCTATTACTGAGACTCTGCTGTCTGTCTGTCCGTCCGTCTGTCACCAGGCTGCTGTATCTCATGAACCGTAATAGCTAGACGGTTGATTTTTTCTTAATTGTATCCCTTTCAAGTAGTACCGAGTTAGTTAACCTATTTTAGTTTAAAATGTCATGTTCCCCTTACTCTTTTTCGAATGTCAGACGTCTGAAAACATATTCTGTAAACCATGTAAAGTTTAATAAACCTTTATAAATTAGAGCTTTTATCTTTATACAGTGAAAACATAAAGTTGCTCTCCGCGCATGCTTATTAGTTTCACCGCTAACTAAATCCTAAACTACGCAACTTCTTTTTGTTTTTTTTTTCTGAAAATTTACGTCTGTGCAGTCGAGACAGATTGCTAGTGTTAGAAAATCACCTATTATCCAATAAAACTATATCAAAATCGATTCATCCATTCTTGAACCACAGACAGATACAAAGACAAACACTTCAAACTTATAACACTCTCTTTTTCCGTTGGGATGAACAAAATATGAAACCTACCGACGCTTTTTGTATAAAGCTCGAAAACTGTAACATTTTTTTGGTACTAAAGTTTTTGAAAGCATTTTTTCAAAAAGCAGTATTCCTAAGGTGGATTAACACTCAGAAATAATGTTTACATTTTTTTATTAACATTTTTTTTTAATTTTTGGTTCCTCGAGACCAAGACTATTTCAATATAGTCTAAACGTCGAGATAAAATACTTTAAAAAATAACAATACGCCAATAAAACCCGGAAAAAATGTAAATATAAGCACAAATCGTGTAGGTACGTTTTTTTTACACTGATAGATGGGCGTTTGACCACCATCTCACCTGATGGTCTTTTTCTTGAAGAAGAAAAAGAAGAAGACCTGATGGTAAATGATAAGTAATGGTCTAAGATGGAACACGCTCATGTAGAAGAAGGAAAAGTTAAATTTTCAGATACATTCGTAAAGTAAAACGTTGAAAGTTCAAAAGAGACTTGCTGCCCAAACGTTTGTAATCAAACAAAGTTTGCTTTAAGATCTGTGTAACGTTTCATTCCTTAGCGAACGGGCATTGCTCCAGTTTGAAAAATAACTCGTTGTATACTAACTATATACCTACATACTGTGTGTTTAGCAACCGAACTTCCGAACCAACTTCGGTTACAAACTCGTAAATATATCTTACTAGCTGCGCCCAGCGGTTTCACATAAGGCCCGATCTCGCGGGATTTACGGGATCAAAAGAATCCTATGTCCTTCTCCCGGTTCTAAGCCACCTCCCCACTAATTTTCAATCTAATCGGTTCAGCCGTTCTTGAGTTATAAATGGTGTAACTAACACGACTTTTTTTGTTTTGTAAAATGACGAGGTTCGATGCCTTGTCATTTTCCTTCGAATTAATTTTTCAAAAATATAAACATGCCATTTTAGTTTTTGTTGAAATCGGGAACGCGCTGCAACTTTATTCAGCATTTTTTCTTATCTTTACTTAATACTAGGGCATGAATCCCGGGATCCCGGGATATCGTAATCCCGGGATCTCGGACGCAAAAGTTCGATATTATAATCCCGGGATTGAGTGATCCGATATCGAGATTTGAGCAATTTACTATTTGGGTATAAATTAAGGTTTTTAGCTATATTTTTCCTCATGGAATGATTGAATGGAACTATTAAAATTAAACCCAAATTAGTCTACCCCTGAGGAAGATATCTGTAAAGATTTAAAAGCGTAGGGAATTGGTAAAATGTTTAAAACAATAAAAGTAACGTGATTCATTGCAATTTTTAAGACAAGTATTTTTTATACAAGCTCGCATGCAAAATTTTTCTGCTAACATCATTTTCGGGTTTAGGCTATTTGTCCGCCATATTTCCAAAATGATGGGGTGGACGGCCCTCGGGGTAACTTATTTACGTAATGAAACCACTAGAGTCTTAAATATATTAAATATTTTATATTTAACACATTTTTATTGTATTAAATTCGCTTTTTTAACGATATCTAAAATCCCAGTATCAATCCCGGGATCCCGGGATCCCGGGATTGAGCTCTTAATATCGATATCGCCCCGGGATTGAAAACCTTCCGATATTGCATGCCCTACTTAATACCTATTATAAAGTTGAAGAGTTTGTTTGTTTATGTGAACGCGCTAATCTCAGGAACCGCTAGTCCGAATTGAAAAATTCTTTCACCAATAGAAAGCTACATTATCCAGGAGTAGCATAGGCTTTTTTGATCCCGATATTCCCAGGGGATCGGGACTTTCGCGGTTGAAACAGCGGTACGCAGCTAGTAGTTTATGAAATCTAAAGGCCGGTGTAAATGGTTACCCCGTATAGACGTTACCTACTTAGTTACATCCATTTTGTGAAGTTTTCAATGTCTCCTCATTATATTTTTCATCTTACAACCATTAGTATCTGTCAAACAAATGTCAAATGCAGTTAACATGACTATTAGTTCAAACTGAAGATTTACAAATAGACCAACCAACTACTTTCATGTTCCTAATTAACTTTAAAAATAAATAAAATAATATAATACCCAAGTAAAATACCTAGTCTTATATTTCTAAAAAAGTGTATAAGTAAAATACCTAGTCTACTATTTCTATAAAAGTGTACCCACGCAACAGCACACGTAGACATAAAATAATATTTCTACCCCAAAACATGTGGTTGGCCGTTTAGTGAAACGGCCAGCTACATATTTTGGCTAAGGAGCGACCTCGCACGGGCTTAGATGTTGAGTATGTGACTGTGAAGTAAAATAAGGTGCTTGTGGAGTGGGACTGTAGAATTATGAGCTTGGCCCTACATAATATCATAAATTTTGACAGTGCACATCATATGATTTCGCACTCGTCTTGGCTATATTTTACATGACATTGTTTTTGGGGATTATCCATTATTTGAAATATCGATCGAGGTCCATAAATTACTATTTAATTTAACAAAACCCTCCTTCGGCAGTCGGGTAAAAAGTTAATGTGTTATGTATTATTGTCTGTTATGTATTTATTATTAAGAAATACCTGAAATCTGTAAACATCACACGGCGACATCTAGCTCCATGGTAAGCTAAGCAACCAAGCTTGTGTTATGGTGACTAGACAATTAATATAGAGATATTATGTATTCGTCATGTGTGTTATGTATGTAATATATTAAGTAGACAATAAAACGTTTTGTCATACTGTTAAACAAGAACTAAAAAAAATGTTATGCATTGCATTTATTCAGAGTCCTATTAAATTGCTATATTCAAAATAGTATTAAGAGGGCAGTCTACCTACACTTTTCTCCATACAAACTTAACAAACGTATTCCTGTTTCCTCCCTGGATAAAGATATTAGAAAATATGTTTATGCCATAAGTCCCATATCAGCCATGACCTACGTTTAGATTTTTTAATATTATTTTTTTTTCTGAATTTTATTTCCATTCTAATTAGAAAATTAAAAAAAAAACTAAACGGACCCTCCGTTTATGGCAGATATAGGTTTTATGGCATAAACATATTTGCTCTAATGTCTTTATCCAGGGAGGAAACAGTCGACTACGTTTGTGTGGAGAAAGAATATAGGTAGACTGTCCTCTTAACACTCCTAATATGTACCTACGTAAAGTCACAGAATACACAACAGTACCTAGGTACAGTACAAAACACCCAACCATTCTTCAACAAAGTCTCCCAGACTCGAAACAGTCAGATCGAATCTCCATAAACCACGTTAAAACACACCAAAACGCCTGTTCCCTTTTATAAGCGTATTTACGTCCAAGTGATGGAAGCCAAACAGGTAGGTCCTGGCTAAATATAGCGTAACTACCAGCTTCCCGCGTTACCGCTACCGCCAGCTCTATGGGTATGGTACAGCAACCGACTGAACTCGAGTACTATGAGAGTACGTGTCGAATTATGAATTGAAAATAAGCGAGTGAATGGTTGAAGTAGGTTTAAGAGGATAGTCTCCATTCTCTTTCTCCATACAAACGTAGTTTAAATTTTCCTCCCTGGATAATGAAATTAGAGCAAATTTGTTTATGCCATGAAACTTATATCTGTCATGCATGACTGTGCATCTACCTTTTTTTATCATTTTTATTTTATTTATTATTTTAATTAGAAAATAAAAATAAATAAAAAGGTAGATGGATTGTCATGACAGATATAGGTTTTATGGCATAAACATATTTGCTCTATAATGTCTTTATCCAGGGAAGAAAATTTAAACTACGTTTGTATGGAGAAAGAGAATGGAGGCTATTCTCACCTGACAAGGCGGCTAGGCGACCACGGCGAAGCTATATGGACGGTTTAGTTAGTTAGATCGGGGCAGTCTATGTAATATTATTATGTACTAGCTGCACCCCGCGGTTTCACGCGCGTAAGTCCCGATCCCTACCGATAAAAACTAGCCTATGTGTTATTCTAGGTCTCCAGCTATCTATATACATTTCGTGGAAATCGGCTCAGCGGTTTTTACGTGATTGAGTAACAAACACACACACATACATACATACATACATACTCACAAACTTTCAGCTTTATAGTATTAGTAGGAAGTAGGATGATTTGTAATTATTTTTTAAGATGTTTTGCATATTTATTAAACGCAATTACTAAATTTCAAAATTGCATGGAAAGTCGCCTTATAATGGCTGTAAGGCAAAGCTCCCCAGCACCAGCAATTTTACTTTTACGCAAAGTTTTTTGAAAAACTCGTACAAAGGTTCTACTTTGTTGTTGTCAAGCAAGGAACCAAGTCTGTAACTTTTTGTAACTTTTTAAAATATAAGTACACCGAGTAAAATAATAAATACCTATACATTAATCCTACTTACTTACCTTGGATGAATCAACAACTGAAATACTATTAATATTATAACGGTGTGTTTGTTGCTCCTTCTTGCAAAAACCACTAAACCGATTCCGATAAAATGCGGTACATAGATAGCTAGAACAATACATAAGCTGATATTCCCGTGAAATCAGGACTTACGCTTGTAAACTGCAGCCTGCAGGGCGCTGCTAGAGATTAAAAAATCTGACGTTTTGAAGACTTTCCAGTGTCTTATGGACAACTGATTGTTGTTTTCTATCATTTCAATCGATCCCTATACAGTATAGGTACCTACCTACCTCTTGAGGGCAATTAAACTGTAGGTATGCCTCTTATGAACTACCTATCAATAACAAACTTCTCTGGAAGCTCTGCGTAAATAAACCAAGGTGTCGCTTGATCAAAGATCGCCGCATCTCGCAGGAAACCGTCGTCGTAGACCGTGAGGTCGTGACAGGGTGACCAACTTCTTTCTAATTCAAGTGATGGGCTTACAATATTTTCTAGCATCTTTACTAATAAAACAATTTCAACGGATTACGCGTGTTTTTTGTTTCATATACAATCCTGACGTTTCGAGGACTTTTTAGCGCCTCATGATAAACTTATGACAAGATTTACCTGTGTTGTAACCTTGGAATTGAAGCTGACCCTAAAACGTGCGTTAAACAGTGATTGTCTCACGGCTTTTACTAACCTACCTACAAACGTAACTCAATATGGCGATGGCCGAAACTACAAACACTTCTCTTTGATTATTATTTACGATACCATAACTCAGTACAAATTATTTTAGGTTTCGGTATGTAGGAAATAGGTACCAACATTCAACATACCTATCAGAGTTGGACGGCGACATTTTTCATTTCCTGTTGATATTAGGTACGTTGAAGTTTTAGTGAAGAAAGTTTTTGTTACAACAAACAATGTTGATTGCCTTGAGTCTTGAGTATAATTGGTATTTTTTGTAGAATCTAGATTGAAGATAAAGAAAGTTGCCTAAAACCTACCATGTTAAAATGTACGTAGGTAATTTGGTGTTTTCAAAGTACCTAGTACCTACTTTAGTGCCTACTCTCGTTCAACTTTGGCAGTTAATTTCTATATTAACCGCTATAGCCAATGGTTAATAGCTATCGGTTTTGTTGTAGAAACTGATTAAACACCGGCCCAGGCGCATACCATTTCCTCTATTTCCTCATCATAAAATAGTCTCGACGATCGCATTCCATGTTGTTCTTGATCAAAAATTCTATTATTATTATGAACTAACAGTGCCCGCGACTTCGTCCGCCTATTTTTTTTTAAAACATATAATAGTCTATAGCCTTTCTCAATAAATGGACTATCCAACACTGAAAGAATTTTTGAAATTGGACCAGTTCCTGAGATTTACACATATAAACAAACAAACAAACTCTTCAGCCTTATAGTATTAGAAGATAATAGAATAGATAGATTAGTAGGTATTATTAGTAGGAAGAATGATTAGTAGGTTAATGATATGAGTTTTCGTTAAGTTTTCACTCAAGCGCAGATGATCTGTGAAAGTAATAAAATCGCTCATCGCAACTGGTCCATCTCCTCGTCCCACATTCTACTAATTGATGATTCAACTTCTGCTAATTGATAATCCAAAAGAGACCAAACCGTTTCAATTGCGTAGCTTTTTCATTTACACTTCATATTAATTTGATTCCAGCCCAGCTCTCTTTATTTCAAGACTATTTTAGATTTAGAAATATTTTAAAGGAACAAATACTTGTGCAAAAAATACTTCCGCATTTATAAATTTTGCGTAAAGGAAATACCTCGAACAATTTAACTTTCGGGCTTGCAAGTATTCCCAATTGTTTTCACCTAGCATCATTTTCACTGGAAAGTAATAAAAAAATATACACTTGTAACGAATGGGAATTATTCGAAAACAGGATATTTAGACCATGACTGTTATGTTGTTATATTCATTTTGAATAGGTAGCTCGATATTTTGAGATTTATGAATAATTTTAGGAGCACAGTAATTTATAGACATAAATGTAGGAGGTTGTTTTAAACTCTAACCCCCTTTCTTATATTATAAACGATGACTAAAGTTATGTAATGTTTGTCGCTGTCTGTTAACTTTGAAACTTAATGTCACAGTTAGAATCAAACCTTACATAAACTTAGTCATCGTTTATACAAGTAAGTGGGTAAATATATTTATGGAGACTTATGCATTTGAAGTTTATTAGGAAGTAGCATATAAAGTGCCAAGTATATTTTAAACAAATTGAATACAAACTCGCAAAACGTCAAGCAGCGTAGGTATATCACCAACTCAATTTGTAAGCGCCGCAAGATTGCATCAACGACGATTGATAGCTGCCGGGAGCCAAGAGATTAGACAGCGATGCGTAATCGTGAAGACTTCACTACCAACTATTAGGAAGTAAAATCAGTTGTGTATTCTTACGCATGTTATTTACCGTTAAGTTTCATTTAATACAGCTTTCCAAAGTTTTATCCGCAAAGTTTCGATATGCTACAGAATAGCTATGCTTGCTATCCAAAGGGGCAATGCAGCCAGCCTTTTGGGTACCATACCTAGGGACTCATTTTTTGGATTTTTAATTATTTAATTTAATTTTGTGAATAGAGAGAACAGTAGAGTAAAAAGTATAAGTATTTATGATCTAGCTAGAATAGAGAGCCTAGGTCCTAGGGTATACCTACGAGTAGTTATTCCACAAATTGTCGCAAAACCACACCAAGTGGCATAGTGGAAGAGCATAGTGTATCACAGTGACACTGACACGCAAAAAGGACCCAACAAATAAGGTCTAACTAAGTAGTTCTAAAAAAAATCCGAAGATTAAACGAACGGTACCAAGTTTGATTGATAAGAATGTCGCTCAGAAAACAGCTCATAAATCACCCCCAGGACATCAACTGCTAAACATAGACCTCCCATAGATTTCCAGAACCATCGGTGGCTAGCACTCCTCACCCAGTGAAATCAAACAGCTCATTCCAAGAACTAAAACATTGACGAGCTTGACAAGCATCAACTAGTCATAACATCGACTGCTCTACCATTTGACCTATTCATTTGATGACAATCAGAATGATCGTGTGGGCTCGATTAGACAAATAAAATCGCTGTGTAAACGTCGCCCTCCTATTGGTCGGTTGGTGTGCGCGCGCGCATCTGTTATAGGAATTAATGCGCGTTCCAAATAAAAGCGAACGTTTTCGTCTAGGTACTGAATCATTGATGGAAAGATGAGTGCGGAAGGAATCGAATTGTTTGAGGGCTTGCGTATAGAATTAGTTTTATAACTTGCTTATAGCTTGTTTACACAGTGCGATCTGGCGTTCGAGTCAGCTTGCCAAGTAGCATGGCAGGAACTTGCACTATTCGGACAATAATATACAAATATACGTAAAGTTCACTGAATCAAGTTATTCGTGCGTAGGTATATCACTGAAGATTCTAGTACCATTATAAAAGACTTTATTAAAACGGACTGACTGACTGATCGATTGAATAATATACCAATAAGGAGTCAGCGACTTGAATTTCGGCCCAGGATAGTGTCTGTGTTCGAAATGCCGATACGCTAAATTCTGTCAACGAACGGCGAACATTCCTAAACCAACTAATTTCTCAATTCCAGTGGGTACCAGGCTCGGTGTGGGGTCCCCTCCCGACAGCAGCGACAGGGTCCACGCAGCCATCAGACGACAGCAACTCCCTGGCAGACCAGCTGTCGCTGCTCTCACTCCGGAGACAGCCTCGTCCTCCACCGCCGGCGTACATGTGCCATCTCTGCTTCAAGAAGGGACATTATATTGGAGACTGTCCACAGGTTGGTTTACTATTTTTATCAACTACTAATATTATAAAGAGGTAACTAACGTTGGTAACATGTATGTAGGTATGTAAGGGGTAATATCCGAAACCATTGGACCGATTCAAAAAATAATAATGCGAAGGCATCTTTGGGAGATCTGGGGGCACGGCAGTGCCCCCGCCATAAACTTTTTTATCCCGATACTTTCACGGGATCGTGACCTTTCACGGGAGCTATTTGCTAATAACTTGTGAGGATATATTCAAAGAGACGGATAAACTAAGTCACCAAAGACGGGAAATGTATTGAAGGTAGACTTGACGCAAGGTGATCTAAAACAACTGGCGATCACGTTATAGGAAGGAAATTAGTGAGGCATTTGCCCAGCAACAACTAATTCAAATATAAAAATAATCAAAATGAGCGTTTCTCCAATACCAAAAATAACAAGTGACAATTTGATCAAAGATGATAACAAACCCATTCGCCTTGAAATAGCATTTTTTCATGCTAGTAATGAGCATATTTGTCTGTCATACTGTACCTTGTTCATAATAAATAACAATCAATCGATATTAAATCGAGAGCCCAGGATGTTACTCAATATTTAACAATGTTGACTCACATAGACGGAGATAAAAATAATGTTCCTGTCTAGGTATAAATGGCTACGTTTGATCGGTCGTCTCGACATTCTTTCACACCTACATCTCAAGCGTACTCATTGAATTAATACGTTATACTAATGAATATCTATAGACCATGGACGCTACCAATTGTATCATTGAATTAAACTCAAGATTATGATGCATATAGCTTATTCTTTAAATTGAACTAAAATCACTTTGACGTTTTTACTATTTCAGTTCGACTAGATCTAGATTTTGTAGCTCGTCGTCTACACAGAGATAGTGTGAGAGGTAGCGTACGCAATGTTTGATCTAACTATTGTGCGTATGTGCTAGTAAATTACTATGTACTAGTTGCGTCCCGCAGTTACACCCGCTTAAGTCCCGATGCCGTGGGAATATCGGGATCAAAACTAGCCTATGTAACTTCCTGATAATGTAGCTTTCTATCGATAGAAGTATTTTGAAATCCGTCCACTGATTTCAGAGATTACCCCAAAATACATACATACAAACATACACGTTACCAATATCAAAATCAAATCTTTCTTTCATATCATCAAAAACTCGGAATAATTAGGTGATTTGTAATAAGTATATTACAAATCACCTAATTATTCCAAGTAATTATACCAATAAACAGGTCAGCAGGCCCAATTAAACTAGAAGTCGTTTAGGTATTCTAAAATATTTTTAAAACCATTATTATTGTCTGCTTCCTATGCGTCTAGGTACGAGGCTATGGAGCCCCGGACTTTTGGAATGCGTGCGTGGAGCCGAAGCTAACACGTAGAGAACCTTTTTAACTATATATTACGTCAAACTAATTATGATCGTTATGAAAAAATTCGTTATTTCGAGAGTACCCTAATTCGAATTACAAAAACAACCAGAAATTTAAGAGGATAGTCTCCATTTTCTTTCTCCATACAAATATCTGTCATGACTATGGCATCTACCTTTTTATTTTTTTCATTTTATTATTTTAATTAGAAAATAAAATAAAATAAAAAGGTAGATGCATTGTCATGACAGATATAAGTTTTATGGCTTAAACATATTTGCTCTAATGTCTTTATCCATACAAATATCTGTCATGACTATGGCATCTACCTTTTTATTTTTTTCATTTTATTATTTTAATTAGAAAATAAAATAAAATAAAAAGGTAGATGCATTGTCATGACAGATATAAGTTTTATGGCTTAAACATATTTGCTCTAATGTCTTTATCCAGGGAGGAAAAATGTAAACTACGTTTGTATGGAGAAAGAGAATGGAGACTATCCTCTTAAACGAATTAACTAGGTAGGTAGCTAAAGAAGGAGAACAAAGAAGCCTTGGTTTACTACAACGCTTGTAACAAAACTACTGTTTAGCTAGAGGTGGGATCTCAAACATATTTCATGTGCCTTTTACGCAAAACAATATATAAAGCCGCTGCAGCGCTGACAATATTGTTGCGTCTATCGTAAAAATGAAAAGAATCATTAAAATTGTAACCATAACTTTAATCATCTTCTACTACTACTTCTATTATAGAACACAAGAACAAAGTGTACTTCCATTATAATAGAGACCATAAGAAAAGTGCCAAAGGACACATTCTTTATTTTAAAAGTTTTTAGCAAATTAAGTTATATTTAAATTACTTATTAGCCTCAAGGCTAGATTGTAATTGTTATGAGGTAACCATTCAGTTACACCATAATGAGAAAAAAAAAACTTTAATCATCGAGGAGTTTTCTGATGAGAAGGTGGACTTACGTGCTCCATTAATCTGTACCTACCTAGTTCTTTAAGAGCCGATTCTATTGGTAGAAGTCCATAAATAAGTAATTTAATGCATTCTGGGATGCTATTCTGCTCATCATTTCGAAGATATTCATCAGATCATCACCAAGATTTTATGGGACCCTCACCTTCCAAATAAAAAAAGAATTATCGAAATCTGACTTCATATGCCGGAGTACGGGCGCGGACATATCCACATAACGTACATACATACAAACAATATTGTTATTTTGTTATATTATTTATTTATGGACTTCTACCAATAGAATCGACTCTTAAAGAACTAGGTAGGTACAGATTAATGGAGCACGTAAGTCCACCTTCTCATCAGAAAACTCCTCGATGATTAAAGTTTTTTTTTTCTCATTATGGTGTAACTGAATAAATAAAATAAATAAATAAATAAATTCTGCGAACAACACACAGCGCCATCTAGCCCCGTGGTAAGCGACTAAGCTTGTGTTACGGTGACTAGACAACGGATATAATACTTATATTTATTTTTCTTTTGTAAATACATACATATTATACATAGAAGGACACCCAGACCAGACACAAATATTTATTTTTAAGCATAAATACTTGCACCCGGCGGGAATCGAACCCGCAACCTCCTGCATTGCAGTCGCGCTCTCGCACGACGCGCCACAGAGGTCGTCAAAATCGGAATGGTTACCTCATAACAATTACAATCTAGCCTTGAGGCTAATAAGTAATTTAAATATAACTTAATTTGCTAAAAACTTTTACGGGTCGAATTGAGAACCTCCTTCTTTTTTTAAGTCGTTTAAAAATATGTTAAAGTTTATCACAACCAACCAAATTGAATTACACGATATTTACTTGTATTTTGTATCTCGTCGGGTCGATCGGGTCAAAGAGAACAAGCTAGCCACGTGTTCTGGGAATTTCTCCATTTTTAGCTACAAATAGCACGACGGAAATGTTGAACTGTACGTACTACGATGATGATGACCACGATTTTTAAACTTACTTTGTAAAACAGAAGGTTTTTGTTTTTTTTGACCAGTATCTTTTAGGCAGATATTCAGTTAAATTAACACAGAAATTGTTAAAAAAAAGAATAAAAATTGCTATTCAAGTTGGGTAGGTAGGTAGGTACTCAAACATAATACAAGGCAAAATCACCAAGAAACAAATAATATTACAAACAAAATTAGTTTAATACATTACAATGACAAATCACATCTCAGTCAATCCAGAAGAAGGGACCTGAAAAGGTCTCGAAACGTTGAGCGTTAAAACTGTAACCAGACTTTTTTATGAACTACTCCACTACCAAACTCTTTGAGATATTGTCGATGATTTTTGGCTGATGTTCGGTTGATCTTATTTTGAAAGGAGTTTTCTTTGAGTTGTCTAAAATTGCGATGATTATGGTATGTACGTGAATTGTTATTTTATCCGATATTATGTTAATTTGTGAATAAATAGCGTGGCGAAACCTTGTTTCTGCTTTGATTGTAGCATTTCTGAGCCGTAGCTTTACAAAACAATGCTAAAAGTAGTGTTTATTACTTTTAGCATTGTTTTGTAACGCGATTAAAACCGAAAATTGTCTTTAATTTCAATACAACATCGCAAAATCAGATGATAAAATGTAGTAAGTATACACATAATTAAAATTAAAAGTCCAACAATGAATCCCTAGGTATGGTACCCAAAAGACTGGCTGCATTGCCTTGTTGTATGGCAATACCTATTCGTTGGCCAAGGTAGCACCCAGCCCTTTGGTCCTTATAATTTATGTAAAGTTAATTTTAACATTGAAAATGTGTTAATTTCCAGGCTCGCCCCAAAGGCGAAGGTCTGACTCCGTACCAGGGCAAGAAGCGTTGCTTCGGCGAGTACAAGTGCCCAAAGTGCAAGCGTAAGTGGATGAGCGGCAACTCCTGGGCCAATAATGGACAGGAGTGCATCAAGTGCAGGATTAATGTCTTCCCACATAAACAGGTGAGAAAACTTTATTTTTAATAGCTGCATCCCGCAATTTCACCCGCCTAAATCCTTATCCCGTGGGAATATCGGGATCCAAAATAGCCTTTGTTACTCAGCGTGAATGTAGCTTTCTAATGGAGAAAGAATTTTCATCCCATCTATTCGAAAAGTGTCGCTTTGGTCCTTTATAAGTGCGACCAAAGTAGCTCTTTTCTGTTAAGAGATAAACAGCCGGGAGCAAAGTAAAACAGGCGGGAGCAAAATAAAATAGGCGGGAGCAAAGTAAATTTGAATTTGGAACATTATGTATCATTCATAGAAATCAAACGTAAATCATATGAATTACTGGCTGATATGTGTTGAGTCACCGTAACACAAGCTTAGTCGCTTACCACGGGGCTAGATGGCGCTGTGTGTTGTTCACAGAATTTATTTATTTTATTAGTTTCATTAGTGTCGTTAGTTTTATTAGTTTCATTAGTTTCATTAGTTTAATTTGCTTCATTAGTTTCATTAGTGTCATTAGTTTCATTTGTTTCATTAGTTTCATGAGTTTCATTAGTTTCATTATTTTCGTTAGTTTCGTTTGTTTCGTTAGTTTCATTAGTTTCATGAGTTTCGTTTGTTTCGTTTGTTTCGTTAGTTTCGCGAGTTTCATTAGTTTCATTAGTTTCATGAGTTTCGTTAATTTCGTTAGTTTCGTTAATTTCGTTAGTTTCGTTAGTTTCGTTAGTTTCGTTAGTTTCGTTAGTTTCGTTTGTTTCGTTAGTTTCGTTAGTTTCGTTAGTTTCGTGAGTTTCGTTAGTTTCGTTAGTTTAGTTTGTTTCGTTTGTTTCGTTAGTTTCGTTAGTTTCGTTAGTTTCGTTAGTTTCGTTATTTTCGTTATTTTCGTTAGTTTCGTTAGTTTCGTTAGTTTCATGAGTTTCATTAGTTTCAGGTATATTCACGAATTACGTAACACCATATCTTATTTATTTTCTCATAGAAAGAGGATGAAAAGTAGAGTATATGACTCGAGAGCAAATTATTTTTGCCTCGGGCGATGTATACTTTGAATCCCTCGCTGCGCTCAGAATTCTACGTTAGAATTCTATTCTAGAATTCCTCGCTTTGCTCGTGATTCAAATTAACGCCCTCGCCGTAAAAATACTATTTTGCTCCCTTGTTATACAATCTACTATTTCAAATCGCCACAGTAGTTTTTAAGTTTATTCATTACAAAGTACAAACTAAAAATATTAGAAAAAAAAATTTTCTGACTGATGGATGACAGATTTTCTTCTAGAATTATCGTTTCGTTTTATCGTTCGTAGAATTAAAGTAGAGGCCCTTATTTTGAATTGATCATGGTATTAATGTCATTCGGTGTTTGGAAATCTTAAATTGTATCCGCCATGCACGATATATCTGAAATTTGAATGCATTTCCCGAGAAGTATAGGTTTAGAGAAGTAGTGGTTAGCATACTAATATTATAAAACTTTGTGATTCTATCTGTGTGTCTTTGTTGCCTCTTCACGCAAAAACCGCTTAACCAATTGCGACGAAACTTGTTATGCATGCAGATAGCTGCATATCTAGATGAACACATACTTAGTCTACTTTTGATCACGATATTCCAGCGGGATCGGTACTTACGCGGGTGAAACCGCTGCTAGTATTTCATATTCCATGATGGGTTTTATGTTTCAGAGGCCATTGGAGAAGCCAGACGGTTTGGACGTGAGCGATCAGTCCAAAATCCACCCCCAGCATCTGTGTCAGAAGTGTCGTTCACTCGGCTACTACTGTCGCAGGGAGTATTAACTCTTCAATTCCCAAGCGGCGACCGGTCGCGCGCGATTATCTAAGGCGCACCTCACTCAAACCCCAAGAACAACCCCAAAACAGAACTTAAACAAATAGTACTACAATTAAATAGGTACAATAAACAGAAAAAAAATGAGTGTTATCTTTTAAAATTTAAGACATTTTTCGTTTTTAATCGCGTGGTGTTTAGCATTGTTTCAACGCTCAACGTTATAGAAGAATAAAGAAGGGACCTGTAAAGGTCTCGAAACGTTGAGCGTTGAAACAATGCTAAAAGTAATAGTAGTGTTTATTACTATGCGAATAAAAACGAAAAATGTTTTTTCGCGAAAACAGAAGAAAACCCTTTGTTCTCTTTACAGAATGTCAGCTCTGCTTTGACACCTGACAATTTTTAGATGTATAGGGATTTTAAAAATGTGATCATCATCATCATCTCTTTCATTATGAAACAGTCACATAAACTACAATTCATTTACTGTCACTTTATGCATTTGTGAATTTATGCAATTCATTGTTTTTTTGATGTGAAACATCTATTGGCGAGGGTTAATCTAAAACTTGCCATAGCGTTTTTTTTCTTGGAAATCTATGAGAAAATCCATAATTGGACTTCAAAATCCATCCAGCTGCAATGCCAGAACACTTCTCCCACTTTGCAGTGAAAGATTTCCCACCACTTATGAATTATCCCATATTTAATGCTAAGGGTGATCCTTAATATCCTCAGCTAATACTTCAGATTTCTTGATTCAATTGCCCTATCAATCATTGACTTCTTTTTCCACTCATTGTTCTTCTGGTTTATTTGCTATGACGTTTTGAGATATGGCACCATTAAGACATCTGCTCAAGTCATCTGTGCTTAGAGAAAGTGGACTGACACAGGCAACTACCTGATGGCGAGAAACACTTGGGAACTCAGAATGCAAAATTGTGAGTTCATCATTACTAATAGCCATAGGCAATCCTAGGTCATTAAACAAGATCTCAGCAACTATTTCAGGAAAACATGCTATCATTCTGGACAGTGTCACTGCATCGTATTCTCCTCCTACTCTAGCCTTCAATTTTGCAGCTGTGATCAACTCAGTGAATTGCTTCTTAGCATTTGGAGATCTGGGAGATTTGTTAATTCTATCGACATTGTTGCCTTGAACTAGCCCAATTAAATACACCAATGAGAATTAAGTGGGCTCTTTCAATAATCTTTTCTCTCATCTCAACTGCATCAAAGCCTGCAAAGGATATTGATCCAGCCACCCATTGGAGTAAGTCTCCTCTTGTTTCTTGCAATGATAATATTATTGCAAACACATCCTTTGTAGTGACTTTCACACTATCTAATCCTTTTAAAATGCCTTCAAAAGACTCAATCGCTCTCTTTGAGTCTTTGCTTGGGCTGGAATCCATCCTGACTGAATTTTGTTCTCTGCTGCTGCCACTATTAAACCGATCCACTAGTGCCTTCACAGTCTTCTTTCTTCTTAATGGCTCAACTGACCTTATAGAAGAACCAGATCTTACTGATTTTTTTTGCTTCTGGAACTATCTGACATTTACTTAATAATTTTATGTTTTATATATTATAAGTTATAAGTTTGAGTGGGTTTTGTGTATTTCGATTTTTATTGTACTAAAAATACAGGCCTTGGCGACGCCTCGCCATATGTACTATACATATGTAGCGAGTCGATGTTTTTTTTATTTCTTTTAAATCTCAATAAACGTGGAGTAAGTAGTGACAGCGTGTTTTGTCTTTTTTCATGACAAAAACTTTCAAAGTTAACAGACAGAAACAAAAAAGTATTTTGCCACGTTTTGTTTCACACTTTGAAAGTTCTTGTCACGAAAAAAGACAAAGCATGTTCTCACTACTCCAACCTTACTCCACGTTTATTAAAAGGGCTAAATGTTTATTAAATACTTTAGTTAACTCTTTCTCCTTTCGGTAGTCTCTGTGTTACTTATTTGGATTTACTTTCTCTTAATTAAACTTTTTAGTTTTTTTTTTTAAATAAGTATAGGAATTACAAAAAGGTACTTATATAAAATGGATAAGAATACGTAAATTTCTATAATTAACGAAGATAATCAAGATAACTATAAAACAAATGTATATTTAGAACAATTCAGTACATTTTATAAAACCTGCTTACAATATTTTAAATAAGAAATATAACGTAACTAACTTTAGGAATAAATACTCCAAATGGCATTACAGATACTTATGATTTTTATATGTATATTTAGATTATATAGATCTTTATATAAATGTGCCATAATGAGATTATAATATTAACCAATGATGTTCTTATAGGGGAAGATACGGTATATTCTAACTGAGAAAAATGAGATCGGGAATCGCAGTGTGACAGTACGTGTTCACGTGACAACGGTTCCACATACGACTGAGGCTAGTGCGTCAGCTGACGCAGTTTTACCGTCTCATTTGCCGTGGCTAGGTACCGTATCTGCCCTTATTTGTTTTTATCTAAGATATTAACATTGTTATACATAATGTGATAATCACTAACTGATGATAAGACACGATATTGACATTTAGCATTCAGAAATTAATGTATTTAAAATGTATTTTGAAAGGTGACTTTCCTACTTTAGTTGCTTTTTAGAGTTTCGTACTCAAAGTGTAAAAACGGGTCCGTCTATCACCAAGCTGTATCTCATGAACCGTGATAGCTAGACAGTGCCAATTTTTACAGATGATGTATTTCACTTGCCGCTATAAGAACAAATACTAAAACAGAATAAAATAAGTATTTAACTGGGGCTCCAAAATATTCCCAAATAATAAACGTTTTTTTTGTGATAATGGTCCCCTTCGTGCACGAGTCCGACTCGCACTTGGCCAGTGTTTATTACAATTTTTCTGGGATGGGCACTAAAACTACACTAAAATTATAGTCTTAAGGCGACATTTCATTTCATTCATGTATGTATTGCTTTACATGAATAAACGAATTTTGACTTGACCTGACAGTGCCCCGTGAGTTACTAGTTACCTGCACTGTAACGTTAACAGTTAATCGAGTGCAAAGCGCGCTCCCTCTGCCTTTTGCTTTTCTGTTGCCCCGGTCAAAGCTTGTCGGTCGGCGAGCAGATATTTTGCGTTGCGGACATGCCCAAACTGTTAAAGTTACAGTGCACTTATTTACGTATTAACTCGTGGAAGGGGTATGCACCAGTTACTGCAGTTCTAAGGCCTGCCTTTATAAGTTCCCTAAAATTAATTACCGTGTGTAAGTCTGACTGTGACCCAAGGAGCATAGTTTGGCTGTAATCTGCATTACAAAATAAATTGACAAGTTTCTTAGTTTATATTATTATAGAACATCCAACATAGTGTCAATTCTGACTTTTGTGAAGTACGTAAAGTCACCTTTCTATAAATAGAAAGTCAAAGCTTTAGACCGAGAAGAATTTACATTCAGACTATACCATTAATACTAGAGCATATTATACGAAGAATCATGGCACTTTAGTAACCTATCTAGTGTGTCGAGTTTCGATTTGTATTTTATCATTTCTTGTAAAATATAATAGACCTGTGTTTTAACTATATTTTATTGGGCGCCTATGTAACCAAATATAGCTATTATTATCTTGAAGTCCTTAATATAAGTAAGTAGTATAAGTATAATTCATGTAATCCAATGTTACTATAAGTCCAAAGATCAAGTGAATTCAAAATGTGCCAAATATCTTAGTATGTATAAGTGTTAAATTACTAAAAAATATTATTATCCTCATGCATGGCTATGCCATTATGTGCCTTAATATAGAAATGAGAGAATATTATGTTTTTTTCTCTTCTTTCTTTGAATGATTAGTTTCACCCTCGTAAGTCTCTGAAGACCTAGACATCAACAAAAACATTTTATGTAAAAACCAAGCCAAGACTCGCGCGTATTATCTCTGATCAAACGTTATCACCTACCCTTGCCATGAGATGATACTGAAATAACGTTAATAGTTTGACCTTGTAATGTAATCAAACTGTTAACGTTACCGACGTAGTAACTCACGGTAGGAATACAGTTCCTTTAAAAAGCCGAGCTCAATAATAGTTCAGTCCACAGATATAAGTAATGTTTCATTGCTATCTGTTTAGCAGCTGTACCCCCTACCATGAGTTGATACGTAAATACGTACACTGTAATGTTAACAGTTTGGGCATGTCCGTAACGCAAAATATTGGATCGCGCGGCCGATTGTCGCGCCCGGTGGGGCAGGAACACTGGGCAGGAAACAAACGGAGCGGACGCGCTGAGCACAAGGTCAAACTATTTTTTGGTAGGGAAATTCAAGACTCATGGTTGCATACATAAATATAATGATAAATTGATCATTTCACTAGAGCGGGAGTGAACGGGAACAAACAAACTTTCACATTTATAATATTTGTATGATTTTTAAAGAGAAGCGATTAACCAAATAGTATATTTTAAGATTTTATAGTCGCTGAATTGACGGTGCTTATAAAATTAAGTGTTTTGACTGTGTGTTTCGATTTAGTACAACAATTTTGTGTTACAGCGAATATTTTTCTTTGTGACTCCGTTTTCCGATGGAAGTGTAAAAACTGTTAGTCTTTTTTTCCAAAAATAATAACAAACCCCCTTACTTATAAAATAAGACTAACCTTATGTTAACGTTTGACTCTGTCTATTTACTTTGAAACTTCATGTTACAGTAAAGGACAAACATTATATATAGGTAATCATCGTTTATAAGTAAGGGAGTAAACCTATAAACTATATTTCTGAAAGTGTTCACCACACTTAGGAAATGCTGTTTTTAAAGAAATGCTTCCAAAAATCAGTAAGTGTAGTCGTGGGTTCAAACTCCACCGGGTATGAAAAAATTAGGAAGTATTTTTTCAAAAAACTTTTGGGTAAGCCTATTTTAATCAAACAAACATGGTTGTTTTCACTACAGAATATTATTTAAAAACGGGATATTTATTCAATCTTGGTCATTTTCGTGAACAAGCGAGTTAAAATTACTGGTGAAATATCGAGCTTCGTAAGAACAATTTAAATCATGGTAAATATGCCGGTTTCAAATAGGCCTAGTATTGTAAACCTGTTTTAGTTTTAAATGTCATGTTTCTGTTGTACCTACTTATATAAATAACAGATATTCGGTATAAATATTTTAGGCCGATAATTTTTTTTTTGTTAAATTTAAATTTTAAGAGGTTTGGAAGGCCGCGATTAAAACCGGAAAAGTAAGATTTCAAATGTTAAATACTCAATTTAGTATCATTCAATTCAATTTATTCATTTTCAAATTATGAGGTCTGATAAACGTCTAGTATCACGGGGCTATGGAGCCCCGGACATTTTGAAGGCGTGAATAGAGCCGAAACCAGCACGTAGAGGTATTTTACTTGCAAACTATGAAGTGGAGACCGAGCCGGAGATTATCCCTATCTGCACTACAATATATAGTATACAGCCGAGGACCATCACCGGATTGGATAGAACTACTGAGAAATCTACGAATGAAACTACTTGGGCTTATGTCACCGAGTATTAATCCTACAGAGAAACAGCTTCACACAAGCCCGCGGTTGGCACCGGCGCCGGCGGCGGGTGCGGCGCGGCGGCGTAGGCACGTCACTACATGCGCAGCTATGTGTGCGTGACCTCTCTCACCGACAGTGTGCCGACGAGTTCACGTACGAGAGCCGAGTAGGCCCTTCGGGAGGCCTCCGCAAACCCGAGCGGAAAGCGGTGAGAAGTCACGCACATATACCGACGCGGGCTTGTATGAAGCTGTTGCTCTGTAAGATTAATACTCGGTGTTTATGTTTTAATTTTGTCAAATTATATTTACCAAAACGTTATTTATAATAGGCTTTTATTCGGTCGATTTCAAGTAAGGTTCGTAATGTATGCGTGAACTTGCCCGTGCCTTTAGATTTACATAATATATTTAGTTTCTAAGCATTTAGTTTTAATGAATATTTTGAGACCTTGTTTTATGAATTCAATTTCTATTATCGATGAACATAATTATGGTAATCTGTTACTTAAATTACGTATAATTTTTATTGATTAATGTCGATTTTATAATTTTTAAATAAATGCCTACTTTTATGAACTTTGCCTTGTGTTTTTTTTATTATTGACCTAGTTAGACACATCGTTTTTTAAAAAAACTCCTAAAGTTGTGAGCAATCTTCTGTTTTCAATATTTCTCAAACTTTAGGCCCTCCATCGCAACTGGACGGATTCGCAACTGGACAGATTCTCAGCTGGACAGATTCTCAGCTGGACAGATTATCAACTGGACAGATTCTCAACTGGACAGTTTAGCAACTGGACAGAATGTGTACAGTCCATGACATAATTAAAGTTAATTTTTATTGGTCTGAATTTGATGGAGACCATAACATACAAACAAAATGAATACTGTACATAATACTATACTAGCTGTGTTCCGCGGGTTTAACCGTGTAGTTCCCTAAAACTATATGTTAGTCCACAATATAAACTACCCGCATGCCAAATTTCGGCAAAATCCGTTCAGCCGTTTGAGCGTGAACAAACACACAAACTTTGCATTTATAATATTAGTGTGATGTGATTGAAGGAGTATTCGCTTTTTATTAACCATTCAAAAATTGTGTTGTGAAAAGGAAATGTACCTGAATGCAATCTATTTATCTGCGTAATGCAAACTGTTTCATAACAACAAATTATATGATTAATAAATTGATGGCTTTGACATTGAATGTCATCAATAGCATACATACATAGTTGCATCATTTTATTTTGTAACAAAGCGTTTAATTAATAAATTAATTAATTACTTGGTAAAATGGAGATTGCTGGTCCGAGTCGGACAAAACCTGAGCTAGTCTTTGTAGATGGACAAAGAAAAAGAGGGAAAGACCCGCTACATGGAACTGTTTTGTTACATGCTGGGCATCGGTATAATTTCGCAAAGCGGAATAAATCGAACTGTACCAATTGGAGATGCAGCAAGAAACGTGAGTGTAGTACGTCTATTACATTAAATACAGACAATGATATAATAAAAGAAGGCAAACACTCGTGTGCTCCAAACTTTGAGCGGAATAGAAACGAGAAACTTTTAAATGAATGTAAAAAGGAAGTATGTAATAATATGGAGCCAATACAAAGAATATTTGAAAAACATTTTTTAGAAAAAAATGATTCTGATTCACTAAATTTATCAGATCACTCATTACCATCATTTAATACCAAAAAGGATACATTATACAGATGTCGCAATAAATTTCTTTGTGTAGAAAAGTGCAAAAGCGACAAGCTCGAAGATGTTAAAATACCTGAATGTCTAGTCAAAGACTTCTTTTTATACGATGATGGTCAAACAGACAAAATAATTGTGTTTGGCAGCCAAGCAGCAAGAGATTTAATAAAAAATACAGACATATATTATGGGGACGGTACATTTAAAATTGCACCAAAACCCTTTTACCAGCTTTTCTCACTACATGTCGACATAACCAAGGGTGGCGATTGTGTTAACTTTGTGCCAGTACTGTTCATTCTTTTACCAAATAAGTGTCAGGAAACGTATACAAGAATGTTTAGAATTTTGAAAGAGCAATTGTCTGTTAATATTACGCAGTTCAAGTGCGACTATGAACTAGCAATCGCACAAGCTTTACAATGTGTCTATCCAGATGTCACTGTCAAAGGCTGCTTTTATCATTTTCAGAATGCAGTGTGGAAAAAATCTAAAGAATTAAAATTTACATCTACTGCAAATGGTCGGAAATTGACACAATTGTGTACGCAATTAGCACTTTTGCCAATTACTTTAATACCTGAAGGCTTTTTGGCAATAAATGAAATGGGTACAGATGATGGAGAATGTAAAGCGTTTTTCAATTATTTCACAAATTATTGGATGATGAAAATTACGAATGAACAATTATCCTGTTACGGAGAAAGATTTAGGACCACTAACGCAATAGAGGGTTGGCATCGGCGAATTAATGCCAAGATACCGAAAAAACCATCCCTTTTTTTGTTCCTGCAGTTATTAAAAAAGGAATCGAAAATCAGTGATAACAAAATCAATAGAAGTTACTTTCACTGTGAGGAAACAAAACGTCGGCCAAAACAAATTTTGATTGATACGCAGATACAAAATATTATATCGGACTGCATTAATGAAAAAATTCCTGTCAGAACATGCTTGGAACGGCTACGGTCGCTAAAATTATCTAGCTAAATTAGTAGCTTTTGCGTGAAAGAGGAATAAACTTCCATCCATCGGCTTATTCCCAGTCGCCCTCACCGCCAAATGCACTGGAGTCAACTGGGAAATCATTGACTTTGCATTTCGTTTGATTCTAAGTATAGAAATGATAGATCTCATCGAGATCTACATTTCGGATGTCAGCTATCGAACTTAAACTTTATGCATCTTCGAAAATATTGGTCCAAGAGTAAAGTTTCTTCACAGAAGTGATAGAAGCAAAAACTTCGTTTCTGAGATATTTCAAGTTTGACAGCTGTCATCCGAAATGTAGATCTTAATGAAATCTATCACTTCTGTAAAGGAACTGGTACTCTAGGATCAATAATCTCTTAGATATAGTCATTTTAAGTTTGACAGCTGTCATTTGAAATACAGATCAAGTGGGGGAGCTGGAACGTTTCAAAATTTAAAAATTATGCTCCCAGTTGGCCCTTCAAAAGGGGGCAACTGGTATATATTTTATTACGAATTCCCAGTAACTCCCAGTGGGGGCGATGCCAGTGGGGGCGACTGGGAATAACCGCATCCATCCATTCATCTATCCCATCAAACATTGACATTAACAATTAAACTATTTGTAAAATATTCGTCTTATTCTATTGTGGTGCCTTTGTGTTATATTGTTACAGTTTTCTTGAATAAACACTAAAAATTTAATCCCTATGTTTTTAGTTTATATTATTTTTTTCCAGACTGTACTCTGTCCAGTTGCTAAACTGTCCAGTTGAGAATCTGTCCAGTTGATAATCTGTCCAGCTGAGAATCTGTCCAGCTGAGAATCTGTCCAGTTGCGAATCCGTCCAGTTGCGATGGAGGGACTTTAGGCACTGATCCATTTACTCCTTTTAAAACTGACCGGGACGGTTGCGGTTTCAATACGGGCCATTGAGTCCCAACCGTCCCGCTCGTCCCAGTCAAGAGCTAAATCGGGACAATTGATACCATGGCCAAGAGACCCTAACCGTACTGGGACAACGACCGTGACCGGTAACACTCTCGGCATTTTGGGGGACTTAATTACTTACTTACTAGAAGTCCCCCAAAATACCAATGTCCTTAAATACATAAACAGATTGTATCGATCTCCTACTTTTTTTCTTAAAACCAGATAACGGCAAAGAAAAAAGGAATCATATTGGAAGAACTCTAAATAGAATGCTGTTTGTTACCACGGGACTCCTTAAAATTGATTATATAACAAATATTGTGCACGTGCGGTGCGTGTGTTGTGGTTCCATAATTTATTTGAGCTAGCTGTGCCCTGCGGTTTCACCCGCGTAAGTCCCGATCCCGCGGGAATATCGGGATAACAAGTAGCCTATGTGTTATTCCAGGTCTACATTCCGAGTTTCATGATAATCCGTTCAGCGGTTTTTACGTGATTGATTAACAAACACACATACATACTCACAAACTTTCAGCTTTATAATTTTAGTAGGATGGTTAGTGGTCCCAGACTACTTTGAGAACCACATGCTAAACTATATATTAAAATTAAAAATCTACGTCGAATATGTTAATTTTCAACCGACCAAATGTCTTAAGTCAGTTTATTAAAACAACACATCGTGTGAGCACTTGTGCCATAAGTTCTAAAGTTTTTATATACTGTTTTTGAATCAATCGGTACCTAGCTACATAGTGACATTGTACCGGGTCCATTTATTCTTTTACCTTGACGTTTCAACCATGTTAAAATGGTCTTGGTCGCGAGGAGGAAATTAATAAATCGTTTTAATTTTAAAAGTTTATACTACATGTTATACCCACGCATAAAGTATCAAGAAAAGTGTTTTAAAACTCTTGTTAGCATATTAAAGTGTAATCAAAAAGCAGTTAAAAGATAGAAATAGGTACACTTATAGGTAATAGAGCGTTTCAAGAAGATAAAATGTTTTGCAAGTAAGTACCTACCGGTATTTAGTGAATATTTCAAATACAAGAAGCATTCTGATATAGTGCCTTTTCAACTTCAGACACATGGACTTAGCGTCTATATTATGTAAGTAGGTATGTGTTTATTCCCAATAGGTAATATTATATCTACAGCGTGTTTAAGGGATGGCGTTCTACCATACTTCATAAGCCGAAAGGGCGCTGTTCTAGACGTCTAAGCGAACAACTTTTGTTTAAAGACTTGGAAATTCGAACTTTGTTTTCGAAAATTTTGAGGTTATGTTTGACTAGAATAGAAAAGCATGTGTTTTTCAAAGTAAACCTAAGTAAGTAAAGGACTTAGATTATCTAGATGTTGGGTGGGTGTTCTTACAACGAGGTTCAAATTTTGATCCCTCTTTTTTAACGTAAAGTAATTTCCGGAACAGTTTGACTTTAGAACTGGTGAAGGTCGTCCTTCAGAGACGAGTTTAAAATGGATCACTATCAGGCGACCTTTCTCCTTCTAGTCTCTAATAGAGACCTGTCCAGTTTCATGGTAAAGGCGTTTAATGTTAAAATAGTACCTAACTAAATTTAATGTCTACTTAAAGGCAAATAACCTTCAACTCTTAGAAACAACTTAATATCAAGTAAACTTCGAAATAAAAAAATCGAAATAAAATCGTTTGAATTTCCAAAAGTTGTAGAACATAAGTTAGACATCTAGAACAACCCCTTTTCGGCTTATATTACCGCCACCAAAACACACTGTATAGTGCTATTAAAAATGCTCAATGTATCCAATCCATTAAGATTTTGATTGTTTTTGATTGATTCTGATTGGGATGCTTGAACCTATTACAAACAGTCACAAAACTGTAATGAAAACACCAACAAGACGACAAGAAAGTCTTCTAGTTATGTCAATACGTCTACTCTTCATGTAACGAGGCCCAAGAAAAACGTGGGTACTAAGTTATTCAAAGTAATAAGTAAAAAAAATTAAAATAGGTAAAATAAATTTAAAGTTTTTAAGAACATCAATGAAAACACTGCATTGTTTGGAGACATTGAATTACTTTTTATTAAAACCAAAGGTATGTACAAAATGTTAGATTTTTAATTTTAATTAGTAACACATAGTCATTAGCCCCCTTACTTATAAACGATGACTAAGTTTATGTAACGTTTGTCTTTTACTGTGACAAGAAGTTTCAAAGTGTAAAACACGTTACAGAAACCTATAGTCATCGTTTATAAGTAAAGGGGTAAGTCATTACATAGTCATTACTTAACTCTTTACAATGTTGGTCAAATCAAGTCAAATTTTCGAAAACCGTCCATCTTTAGTGAAGAAATCCAGGCATCACGCGGATCCTGTGTGGTCTTTCGAAGGAACGCTCGTATCCTGCATTCCTGTCTGCATCATCAGACTCTTCGTAGTCCAAGTCTCTCTTGTGACGGTGGCCATCATTTCCACGGTTTCCTTGATTGCCTTGATTCCCACGGCTCCCTTGATTCCCATGGCTACCTTGATTCCCATGGCTCACTTGATTCCCATGGTTGACTATATTCTTTGGTTTATCAGCCAAAGCTGTCCCAAGAACTGCCAAAATGCAGACCACCAAAAGAACTGCAGTTAACTTCGAAACTCCCATGTTTAATACAACAAATTCAAAAGATCTGTGTCTGAAATCCGAATTTGGTTAACAATTTATAGCAGTTATTGTTTTTTTATTTCATAAAATTGTTTGGCGTATGTATATAGAAATGTAGATCTAAACTTTGTTTGCTTAAGAATTAACGTTAATGTTTTTTACAAATATTTTGGGATAAGTAAATTCGGAAAATTTTGCTTCGGCTTTGTGCTAATTCAATAAGTGTAACAAGGATGCTTACTGTCGGTAAACAAAAATTTTTTGTCCGATGTGTTTGGTTGGACTGAAAATTGAGAGTTCAAAATATTTTGTATATAAACGACTAGCTGCGTCCCGCCGTTTCACCCGTGTAAGTCCTGATGCCGTGGGAACATCGTGATCAAAAGATAATGTAGCTTTCTATTGTTGAAAGAAATTTTGAAATTGGTTCAGTAGTTTCAGAGTTTACCCGGAAAATACTTACATTACATAATTGTTAGCAACGTCACCTGTTTAGGTAACGTTGGTAACGATAATGTAGGTAGGAAGCTACATTATCGAGGAGTAACAAAGGCATACAAACTTTTGGTCCCGATATTCCCACGGGATCGACTTACGCGAGTGAAACGCGGAACTCCGCTTGTAGTTAATATATTTAAATCAACTGCTGCTTAATTAGGCACAAAACTCAAATACCAACTCAAAAAAAATTTAGTTTGGCCTTCACAAAATAGGAGAGAGAACTAGTTTTTTTAAAGGATAGTAAACCGACTTGAACTGGTTTCGGAATCTTAAAAACATCGGTTTTGTGTGCCTAAAATGCTTAGATTGAACGAACTGGATCTAATATTGAAATCCAGATTGGATCGAATGCTGCGCGCATTCTCCCATTGAGACAATGGAACTGAAAGTCGTTTCGTATCATGAAGTTGCAATGGGGTGCCACGCGCAAAGCTGTTTGCAGAGGCGCTGGCATCGGATGATCTTTTTTTTTTCGATGATGGTCCTCCACCAATGGAAACGCCGAGTTTTTTTTTTATTCTTTCGGTCTCAGACCGATATGGCCAATTTGGCGCCGAGAGTTGTAAAAAACACATGTTTGACAGTTCTTAATTCAAACCTAAGATTAATCGACTCGTGCCCTCTGCCGGGATAAAAAGTTAGTGTTCCTTCTAATTCTAGGCCATCAGTTGAATGACATGAATAATACAATTTATAGTCTATGGAATTCCTTTATGTAGCTTTCTATTGTAAATTGGTCCAAAGGCTCCCGCAGTTTCACCCGGGTAAGTCGCTTTCCCGCGGGATTTTTCAAAAACATTTCTTAGTAGATGCCTACACATCACAAAGAACACACTCGCCAAATTTCATGTAACTGGGACCAGCGGTTTGGGCTCTGCGTTGATATACTCAATCAGTTAGGACATTGAATTTTATAAATATTACTAGCTGCGCCCCGCGGTTTCACCCGCGGAAAACCCAATCCCGCGGGATTTTCCAACAACCCTTTCTTAGTGGATCCCACGCACCACAAAGAACATACACTCTAAATTTCATGTCTGTAGCACCAGTAGTTTGGGCTCTGCATTGATATATAGATCAGTCAGGACTTTGAATTTTATATATATATAGACCATATATAGACTAACCTTTTAGGCTGTACGTTGCCCATCAGTCAGTCAGTGAGTTACACTTGCGTTTCAATAATTATGATAATAGATACTGTACCTCTTTATAATATTGGTACCTACCACTAAGTACCTAAGTAATATATAGACCTATATTACTTACTCATTTAGCACAAACAAATTACTTTGCATTTAGCCCACCCCAGAACAGCTACGGAAAATTTTACTCAATCAGAAATTATCTGAAGACGCCATGACGCTGATTCAGATATAATTTAGATAATAGACAGTTTAACAAACAGCTTCTTCGTTGTCAGTGGGTAATTTGTTAGATAACATTACCTTGCGAATTATCTTACTAATATTATAAATGCGAAAGTAACTCTGTCTGTCTGTCTGTTACGCTTTCACGCATAAACCGCTGAACCGATATTGATGAATTCTGGTATAGAGATAAATAGGACCTCGGAGAAGGACATAGGCTACTTTTGATCCCGTAAATCCCGCGAGATCAGGACTTACGCGGGTGAAACCGCGGGCGCAGCTAGTTATTACATATTTGTTAGATTTTCATTATCGTGAGGCAGTCGAAGTTATGGTTTACCTATTTCCTATTGCTCCATTTTTCCTGCTCTATCTATATCTAATAACATCGCTCTTACGGTGAAGGAAAAAATCGTGAGGAAACCGAGTAACCGATATGTCCAAGGACTCACCACGGTCCGAAGACATGGGACATTCGCCAATCCGGAGTAGACTACCGTGGCGTCTTACTGCCTAACCCCTCTGAGAGGAGGCCCTTGCTCTGCATCTTTTTTTCTATACCTAATGCAAACCTAATGTTTTTCCCTAATATTCCAAGATTTAAAGTAGGTACAAACGTCACGCAAAGTATTGTGCTGCGGTTTATTTACAACTTGCAGGGTGGTTCTAATAAGCTCTAATGTTTATTTTTACCTTAGGGTTCCTTCATTAATTCTTGATAATCTACAACATTATTTAAAAAACTTATTAAATTAATACCTTGATTGAATTTAAGTGTTTCGTACACTTGGATGACTGATTATTTAAAGAAATGCTTTCCACCCGATAGGACTACATTAAATAAATTGAAAATCCAAAAATGAATCCCTAGGTACCCAATAAAACCTAGCTGCATTGCCTGACTAGGTATTAGGTAATACCTATTCGTTGGCAAAGTATCAGTACCCCTACCATGAGTTGGTACGTAAATAAATACGCGGACTGTAACGTTAACAGTTTGAGTATATCAGCAACGCAAAATATCGGTCCACTAGGCGCGACCAGTGTCCCAGGGAACAAAGAGAATAGGCGCGCTGTGCACAAGGTCAAACTGTTAACATTACAGTACCTACCCTTACCATAAATTACTACGTAAATACGTACACTGTTACGTTAATAGTTTGACGCCGCACTGGTAGCAACTACATTTTGCGTTGCGGACATTTTCGAACTGTTAACATTACAGTATAGGTACGAATTTACGTAGGTACAGGGTACAGCACAAGTATTTGCGTAGTAACTAGTAACTCATGGCAGGGGTACAGAAGCTAACAGTAATCATCGTGCAATCTTAATCCTATTGTTTATTAGGATACACACATATTTATTTACTTTAGTATTATTTTGCATTATGGAAATTACGATGAGATCATATTTAGATAACAGTTTACAGTATGGATGCTGTGTGTTCTAGTTCAGGTTCAAATTTTAGTTAAATCTGACATATTCTGAGACAAATTAGGTATACACTAGACATATTATTTTTAATTGCAATTAAATTAATGGTTCCGGTTTTAGTCATTGATTTTATAATATTACCTACGCATTTATTCAACGCATTTCATTTCGAGGTCTAACCTAGACTCAAGAAATCGAAAGATAAATCATATTAATAATTGTATTATTTTATTGCCTACAACCAATTACTATTGACACTGTCCCCTTACACAGGCTATAAATTGTTCCAAATGTTTTTTGTTTCGATCCCACAGGCCTAGCTTTGCACCAAGTGCAAGCGAGAGGTGTGCATTGTGTGTCCACCGGAATCTGTAATGTTGTATCAGGGACTGTGAAAATTAATAGGACGTTGCCGGCAGCAATGCTCTCCCGTGGCATGATGCTGGCGGCATTTCAGTCCAGCGATCAAATCCAGCACTGGATCGATCGACTACTAGATCTACCATTATTCTAACAATCAATGTTATATAAATCTTCAGAAGCCCGTTGACTTAAAAGAAGACGAAGAAGAACAAAACCAAACAGACGAACAAAAGAGTGATTTTAAGAGTTCCGTTTTTTGTCCTTTTAAGGTACGGAACCATAAACATGGAGGAAAAGAGCAGGGTACAGGATATCGGAACAATTTTCGAAAAGTTCGGGAAGTTCCAGTACATCCAGTTTACGCTGCTCTGCCTCCCAGCCATGTTCGTCACCATGATCAACATCAACTATGTCTTCACAGCCGGAGATTTAAACTACAGGTAATCTAAGGTACCTACTTAATTCATTTTGCGAAGTTTTTTCTTATTGGAATTGCTTTTCCAAATCTCAATTGTTTTGGTGGAATTTGAATCTACGATGTTTAAATCCAGAGCGCATTAATGATGTGAAGGACATTACCGCCCACCATTACCAGGTGCTTTTTAGGGTTCCGTACCTAAAGGTAAAAACGGGACCCTATTACTGAGACTTCGCTGTCTGTCTGTCTGTCCGTCCGTCCGTCCGTCACCAGGCTGTATCTCATGAACCGTAATAGCTGGACGGTTGAAATTTTCACAGAAGATGTATTTTTTATTGTGGGAAGGTCGTATGTTATGTCTTGGACCTAGAATTATCAACGCGTTGTTAATTCTAGGTCTAGAACATAACATAGGTATCTACTTAGTTGGAACACAACAAATAAGGACCGTTGCAACGGTAGGAGGGTTGGATCGCCGATCGGTAGCGGCCAGAATTTGCAAAATCCAAAACATTACTTACTCATTTGTTGTCGCCTCAAATTCTCAATTGCTATTTGGATTTAGAAACCTAGCGTGCCGCATCCAAGGGCACGTTGCCGATCATGGTGATGCGGCGCGATGTGACCATCGACCGTTCCCAAACTCAAATTTGCGGGATAGATAAAAAAAATATCCCAGCCTAATCTGACCAATCAACCAATCATACCTAAAATATTATGGCATAAGAATCCTCCTCATGACATGATAACTCATCAATCATCAGTCATAAATTTTTCTTTCAAACCCAGATGCCGGATCCCAGAATGCGAAGACTCCACCAACTCGTTCAACGTGTCCTGGTACCCGACTTCAGTAGACCGGTGCAACAAGCCGGTACTGAATAAAGACCCCATGCCTGGTACCGCTTGCAGCACCAACAGCTTCGGTACAGCTGTAGAGAAGTGCACGGAATGGGTCTACGAGAGTAATAATACTGTTATTTCAGAAGTAAGTTTGAATATCGTTATCAAGTTAGAGACATGAAGATTCCTAAAATGTAACATGATGTTTCGATGTTTCATGAGCTTCAATATTTCAATAAAAATAATCAGATTTTCTGAAAAAAATAAAGCCGAAATTACTTATTCTGAAATTCTCTAAAATCGAGAAATGTAATTAATTACATTTCAAACAGAGATATAGTGACCGGCAGATAAGTTGAAAAGTTTTGTCGTGGAAGGGGAAAGTTCGCGCAGAACATTTTACATGCGCTTTCTATGAAAAATCGATTTCTGCGCATCCGCCATTTTGTTTTAACTAATCTGCCGCCTACTATAGTACATTTAAAACGGATATTTCAGCTACTTTATTATTTCATTTGCAGTTAAATCTAGCTTGTCGTCCGTGGCTCTCAAACCTGATTGGAACCATTCACAGCAGTGGTATGCTGGTATCTATGATCATCTCTGGATGGATGTCTGACAGGTACCTATACGAAAAGCTATTATTCTAGACTTGATTTTACAATTCTAAATAGCTTGTTGTTTTCCTGATCTAATTCCGCAATGATCTGATATGATAAAGATAAGAACAACAAAGTATTTTTCTAAATACCTTAGATGAGCGTTTGACCACTATGTCACCTGATGATAAGTGATGATATCGTCTAAGTTGTGGTACGCTTATTCAGAAGAAGGAGGACGGCAGTGAAGCAAGATCTGACCCGTCTTCCTTAGTGGCTGCACAGGTATGCTTGCTAATTTTAGGAAAGAAGTGATAGACTCCATTCTCAAGAGTGTTTATCGCAAAACTGGAGGCATCAATTTAGTCTATTGGAATATTCTAGGCACTCTAGATCTCTTTTCTTATTTCTAGGTTTGGTCGGAAACCAACCCTCATATTCTGCGTGGTGGGCAGCTTCATTGGACAACTAAAGACATTAGCTACTTCCTACTCAATGTATGTGATCGTGGAGTTCTTCGAGGCAGCCATCTCCGGAGGGAATTATACGGCGGCAATGGTTATCAGTTCGTATTATACAGTCACTTTCTTTCTAAATAAGGTTTTTTTCTATTTTTAATGGGACCTGAAATCCTATCATGCTGTAATCCCTATCTTTTAATAGTTATCAGAATCTTTTTCAGAACGGAATTCGGTTTCATTGTCCGTGTATACCTCAATATTGGTATCCATAACTATTTTATCAATACAAACATTATTACATAACGGGGTATTTACCATGTTTTAACTTGTTTTTTGACGGAGCTCGATATTTCGCCAGTAATTTCAACTAGCTTGTTCATGAGACTGGAGATTGATTGAGTTAATACATGGTAAATACCCCGTTATATTTGTAGTGAAACAACCATGCAAGTTTAAAATCGTATATTTTAACAATAACTAGGTTTTACCTATTTTATCCTTAAATTTCTTTTAAACTGTTCTCCAACGTTCACTTTAATCTATTTTGTTTTTCAGTGTTAGAAATCTGCGGTCAGAGCAACCGTATCATGTCAGGAGTTGTCTTCGCTTACTCCATTTACCTTGGCGAGTGTGTCTTCGCTATCATCGCGATGTTCGTCCCCTACTGGAAAACCCTGATCCACATCATCAATGGACCTTCCATCATCTTCATCTCCTACATCTTCCTCATCAAAGAAAGCCCTCGGTGGCAGATTCTTAACAGCAAAACTGACGCTGCTAAAAAAACTTTACTAGAAATCGCTGAAACGAACAAAATTTCCATCAACAAACAAGAGTTAGCAGAAATGGACTCAGCTAAGTTGAAAGACAAGTTTAATATCGGATCTTATGAAAAGAGAGAGGGATTCAAAGCGGTGGTGACTTCTAAAGTCATCATGAAGAGGTTGTTAGTTATATCTGTGTGCAGATTTACATCGACTTTTGTGTACTATGGGTTGATGATTAATTCAGTATTCTTGCCGGGGAATAAGTATACGAACTTTTTGTTGTCGACGGTGATGTCGTTCCCGGGTGAACTGGTGTCTTTATACCTGATGAATAAGATCGGAAGGAAGGTTCCCTTGATGGTGGGATATATTCTGTGCGGATTGTTGTGCATCACTAGTGCATATGTGCCGGCTTGTAAGTTTGAGTTTTTCTTCACTACGAAATTGTGCTTTTGATTCTTTATTTTTTATACAACTAACTCATGGTATGACTTAATTTAAATGCAATCAAGTTATAGTGATTTTATCATCAAAATTGTAACAGTCAGTTTTCTATAATCTTTTTCTATAATTCTATCGAGTTTAACTTTGGTTTTGTATTGTGTATTAACTTCACCCATTGTCATCAATAATACATTTGGGTTCCAAGATTTCCTCTAATCCTTATAAAATGGTTCGCATCGTGAATGCAATAAACAGATAACCTGCCTTACAGGCATTGAACGTGTTATCAAAAATATAACTTTAATTCTACAGCATACGTCTGGGCAAAGATCACCTTATTCCTCGTGGGCAAAGCTGTGATATCCGCCTGCTTTACTGGAGCCATCACGTATATGATGGAGCTGTTCCCCACCAGCGTCCGAGGATCTCTGCTGGGCTTGGGTTCGGTGGCTTCTAGATTTGGTGGTCTGTTAGCGCCACTGACGCCAATTTTGGTAAGCAACATTATGTATTTTTTGTTAGGTAGGTACTTATATACTCACCTGATGAGGGTCTTCGATAAAATAGAAAAATTACGTTCGTTCAATTGCAAATTTTATTCTATGGTTTCAAACAAATTTTAAATCATTTCATTATTAGAAATATTCTTCCAAAGAAAGGCGAATAGATCCGCAGTTATCGAAAAAAGTTTTTCAACTCCAACAGTCTATATTATTTCAATTGTAATCAAAATCTATCCAGTAGGTATACTATTACCTGAAAGACTATCAAAAATACCTACATTTACATACTCAAAGTCCTCGGCTACTTGCGTTTATATTTTTAGCACGATTTTCTGTAACCGAACACTGTAACCCATATCTACAAGATTTTTTAATTGTCTCTTTCAGTACCCCATATCTGAAGCCCTCCCATCGATTCTATTCGCGTGCTCCGCCTTCCTCTCCGGCGTCCTCCTGGTCCTCACTCCAGAGACCAAGAACATGCCTCTCATGGACACCATTCGACAGGTCAAGGAAAGCAATAAGAAGATGAAAGAAGGAAACAAAGAGAAGACCAATAAGAAGACGAAAGAAGGAAAGAAATACATTGAACATTGTGATGGTGATGTTTAATGGTTAGATGTACTAGTAATTAATGAAAGAAGAAAACAATTGCTTTGTGGTCAGAGTCGCATTATCCAGATTTTTTGTTACAAATAATTGCGGGGCGCAAAACGTTTATACAAATAAACGTTTTGCGTCCCGCGGTCTCCCGCGTCCCTTTAATTCTACGAACGATAAAACAAAAACGATAATTCCAGAAGAAAATCTGTCATCCATCCGTCCGAAAATTTTATTTTCAGACGGTTTTAAAGGACGGACGAGATATTTTCTTTCTTTCGTTCGTTCGTTCGTAGATCAATTAATGTAGCCCTTCGGATCTCCAGCTATCTGCACACCAAGTTTCATCGCAATCGGTTTAGTAGTTTTTGCGTGGAGGAGTACCAAACATACCTACTCGTTTACTTACTTATATTACTTTTATTTTCCTACACACACACTTTCACATCTCTAATATTAGTAGGATTTAAATAGAAACGGGACTACGTTCATCCACTTTGAAGGGCTCTATACCAGACTGCAATGCAGAAGGTTGAGGGTTCGATTCCCGCCGTTAAACTATTTGTGGAGACTGATACATAAACCACCACCTTAGTAGCAAATAAGATCGTTTCGGTCGGACCTATTGATCGCTTTAATCCGTCCGAAAATTTTATTTTCAGACGGTTTTAAAGGACGGACGAGAGATTTTCTTTCTTTCGTTCGTTCGTTCGTAGATCAATTAATGTAGCCCTTCGGATCTCCAGCTATCTGCATACCAAGTTTCATCGCAATCGGTTTAGTAGTTTTTGCGTGAAGGAGTACCAAACATACCTACTCGTTTACTCACATCTCTAATATTAGTAGGATTTAAATAGAAACGGGACTACGTTCATCCACTTTGACGGGCTCTATACCAGACTGCAATGCAGAAGGTTGAGGGTTCGATTCCCGCCGTTAAACTATTTGTGGAGACTGATACATAATCCACCACCTTAGTAGCAAATAAGATCGTTTCGGTACAAAAAACCTATTGATCGCTTTAAGCGTTAAGGCCATTGTGCCACCTAGATTTAAGTTGTTTATGTTTTTCTTTAGATTGTAATTTTATATTGGTGTTACAATAAAGAATTAAAATATATATCTATCTACAAAATATTATTAAATATCGGGGTATTTACCATGTTTAAATTTGTTATTTAACGGAGCTCGATATTTCGCCAGTAATTTCAACTGGCTCGTTCACGAAAGAGAGAGTGGAGATTGCGGGTAGGTGAGGACAGTTAGATGCGTCCATATCGAACTACCTCCTTTCTAATTCGCTCGCTGCGTCTTGTTCCTGCTATTGTCACTAAGCTCACTATTTTCTCGATCCTGCACTCGACAGACGACACTCACAGTGTCGGTTCGCGAACTTCCTATAGTGGTCTTCGTGGGTTGACACAACTTAACTACTGAATTCCAGGCCCTCGACAATTGAAACCCATCCTCCCTATTTAAATTACTATACTTAGGTAGTAATTTTAATGGCTATTTGTAATTGTAGTGAAAACATAAACATTGTCAGACTGTCTGTCAGACATTTTTTTAGATATCAGAATTGTATGTGTAAAGCAAGGAGAATCAACTTGTTGAGATACACAAACATAAAGTACCTACATACATAAATAAATATTTATTACAAAGAAATTGCACAAAATACTTTTAATCTACTCTAATTATATTTGTAAAGAGTTGCAATATGATGTAAAAATGATGTCACCTTTCTAAAAATATAGGTAACGACTACCTACCTACCAGCAAATATCGCCGCGAGGCATACCAACTATTAGGTAAACTGTGGTAATATTACCTATTGAAACTTGTATTATAAATTATTCAGTACAAACTTGAAAAACCAAATTTTAGCCAGCGATACTTAATTACTTTCCGAAGGACATTTTTACTCGTAGAAAACACGCTACCAGAAAATTGTTAATAAAATAAAATACCTTATTTATGGTCCCCTACCTGCTCCCCCAGGGTTTCACACGCGTAAGTCCCGACCCCGTTTGAATATTGGGATAAAATGTAGCCTTATGCAGATGCTGTATTATTACAGACTAGCTGTGCCCGCGACTTCGTCAGCGTTTTTCGAACACCTACCCATCGCTGTGCAAAAATCTACACTTGAACGGACGACCAGGGAAGTCTGTTGCTGAGCAGAAGAGAATCATGGCAGAGTCTATTTAAGTGTAGATTTTGCACAGCGCAGCGTTAGGTAACTTGTTCGGATTACTTATTATAAGAAGTAGCGTTTACCGAAAATATAAATATAATCAAAACCCGACTTCGAAAATAAGGACAAAACAATAACAATTAGCTCTCCTACATACAGTGCAACCGATTTATCTGTTATTGCTCGAAACCCGTTTTGTTTTGGCTAGTTCCGATTCCATCCGCTTGCGTAGTGAACTAAATTCAATTATTTTAAATTGTAAAATTTCATATTGTTATTCATTATCGCTATGAAAAATAGCTTACTGTGAGTTATTCAGTTATCTAAATACACATTACTAATCGGTTCAGCTGTTCTGAAATTTAAATTAATAATATACCTACAACATACCCAACTTAATTTTGTGTATATCTGTATTTCGCCTACTTTCAGACGACGGTTTATTTTCAAACTTTTGGCCTCTCTCTTCCAACACGTTACCTCCCACTGTGCAAAATTTCACACTTAAACGGTGGCCCATTGAAGTACTGACCGTGCAAGGTGCGTGACCTGCCGCGCCTTCCACGGTCAGTACTTCCCTGGGCGACCGTTTAAGTGTGGAATTTTGCACAGTGGGAGGTAACGCGCGCTGCTTATCTATAGCTACTAATATTATAAAAAGTAAAGTTTGGGTATTTGGAAGGACGTTTGTATGAAGTATACGTATGGTGTTCTTCATAACTACCAAACCGATTTTCTTGATTCTTGCACCAATATACCTACATTACATTATCCAAAAGCCTAATCTTGAGTAATGTCATTTTAAATAACAAAAACACGATATTTCTTGAATAATCGTAGCTAATGAAATAGCCCGCTCCTTCATCTTCCTTCAAAAACGTAAGATAAGTGTTTTAACCGCTATCACACCTGATGCTAAGCGTCGATGCCGTCAAAGATGAAACACGATGACCAGTGTGCTTACACCTACTTCAATCAGGTTTCTTACAGTCTCTTTGAAAAAAATCATTAGTTACCTACTTGATTTGAGACGGGTAATATTATAGAAAGATCATCTCATGATAATGTCAGCCGCATGATATAGGAACAGATCGCAATAACAGTATGGGTACTTGCAATGAAATTGTAAAAAAAAACAATTGTATTGTAATATTCAAACTAATTAAGAAAAAGCTGTAAAAATTATCATAATTATAACCGTAACTTTAATCATTAAGGAGTTTCCCGATGAGAAGGTGGTTTCGGGTCCAGTCCATCAATTTGTATCTAGTGCTTTGTACCTAAGCCGATTCTATTGATTATTATATCCGGATAAAAAGTAGCCTTAATCCGGGTCTAAAGCTATCATTCCAAAGGTTCAAATCGGATAAGCCGTTTCTGAGATTAGCGGGAACTAACAAAGAAACAAAGTCATTAAAAAAACACTCGATTCGTGTTTAGCTACCGATTTTGAGACGGCTTGCATTTTTTTTTCTGGATATAATTCAATTACAGACTCTTGGAGCTTATTGGCTTAGCTGTACCTGCCGATCATGATCGATCGTGTCGGTTAAGCAACGCTTGGCGAGGTCATTACTTACTTGGATGGGTGACTAATAATTTTTGTGGCTAAAATTCATTTTTTCGAGCTTCTCCGTGCTTCGGAAGGCACGTAAAGCAGTTTTTTCATTTTTCATTCATATAACTTTATTTATACACATTTGATTATAATAAACTTCTCGCCAAACTGACTTGCAGTTTATTGGCAAGTATGCGCTTATTTCAAGGCTACAATTAAAATGTTCACCTTACACACACAAAACTATTAAGTAGGTACTATACATAATTAAATAAGTTGGTCCCGGTTGTTATCTTTGATAGCAGTCGTTAGGTCCAGTTAAAGGCTTTAGGGCGACCTGAAAACTCTAACATTAGGTGAGCCACACCACTAAACGAAAAGAAAGAAGACTTACCTCTTTTGAATAAAGTTGTTATACTTCTTTTGTATCATGTCGTTGGCGACATCTATTGACTTTGTTAATTATTATTTTGCAAACCGGACGTTACTATGGTTACGAAAATTGTTGACAACCGACATAAAGCAACAATTGAGGGATATTGTTTTTCGTAATTATCACGATTATTTAAATGTAATGTAAATGTATACATAGGCCTATATGTTAAACAGTATTTTTCTTAATGTTTTGGATACAATATTGCCACAATCTGTTCGCTAATTTTTAAGATCCTAAGTAACAAAGAATGTAAACAAAAAACCTACCTGAATCGCGCAAGCGATATTTTTTTCCCGATAACTATGTATGCAATAAAAATTCAATGTGATTAAGATGCTTTATGGATGTTATGAATGGCCACAGTTTCTGTACACATTTATTATATGTAGAGATAGAGAAGAGATAGAGATAGAGAATAGAGATAGAGATACAGAGCTGTGTCCATACCAAGTTTTTCGCAATCGGTTTAGTAGTTTTTTAATGAAGGAGTAACAAACATAGGTACTCTATTATAATGTTAAAATTCATAGACACTATCACACTTAAAACACACCAGACATACAGCACACATATGTATAAAGAAATTCGTGCATTTGTGTTCTGTAGATGTTGTCTGTTTTAGGTAAAGTGTAAGGGCTATATTTCACCGGGACACCATGGCGGCGCAACCAGTCGCCGCTACCAACAAAATGTATACAGCTCTATAGAGAGTTACTCACTTGGTGTCCGTTTGGTGGCGCAACCAACTATACATTTTGTTGGTAGCGGCGACTGGTTGCGCCGCCATGGTGTCCCGGTGAAATATAGCCTAAGTGGCTTCGTGTATAAGAAACAAAGGGAGAAACGAAGGAAAGAAACAGAGACAGAAACAAAGATAAAACTAAAACAAGACTTTAAGCATAGAGTAAATAGCATAATGAGAACCCAGATCATCATTTCCCAGATTGTACTCCTTCTTGGCTGGATCTCATTCTTGTCTCGTCTTCTACTCACTCTGCCAAACACGGTCAACTTTCGGCGGACTGCTTCTCTTACCATGACCTCATTTACCTTTCGTACAAGGTGCGTCCGCCAAAAGCAAAACCAAAATTTATTTTCCAGCGTAACTTTGGTGGCATGAATGTTGAGAATCTTCGTAGTGATGCACAGGACGTTGAGTGGGGGGACATTTTCGACTGTGATTCGGTAGATGGTAAAGTCGATTTGTTTAATGATATAATAACTAAATTATACGATAAGCACGCACCTTTGAAAGCCGTTAAACTGAAACATCATCCTTCGCCTTGGCTGAACGACGAGATCAAAGCTTTAATACATCAAAAAACCGTCGCAAAAGCTAAATTAAGGCACAGTGTTACCGATGCAAATAAACAAAAATTCATTGAACGACGAAATCGCTGCAATAAAATGTGTAGGGACGCACAACGCCGACATATCCTTAGTTCGATTGAGGATAGCGAACCAACCCAAGTCTGGAAATTTCTCAAGTCGCTAGGAGTTGGTAAGCAAACTCAACATTCTACTCCCTCTGACTTAAATTTAGATTCTTTAAACCAACACTTTTCTTCTTCTTTACGTACAGACCACTCTGCGAAAGCTGAAACTTTAAAACATCTCTCTTCCGTTACAACACCCGACTTTGCTTCCTTTACCTTTAAACAATTTACTGCTGGTGGGGTTGAGGAGAGCATAAAACGCCTAACTTCGAAGGCTGTCGGCAGTGACAGCCTTAGCCGCAATATGATTATGCCCATTATTGACAAAATCCTTCCTATTATCCTGCACATTTTGAACTTTTCCATTTCTCACAATGCATTCCCTAACCCTTGGAAAGAGGCCCAAATTATTCCACTCCCGAAGAAGCCTAGTCTTAAAACGTTCTCCGATTACCGTCCTATTTCTATTTTACCTTTCCTCTCTAAACTTCTTGAACGCCTTGTCCATCAGCAAGTCAGTAATTACCTTAATAGTAATGGGCTGTATAATCCCTTCCAATCTGGTTTTCGTCCGGGGCATAGCACATCTACTGCTCTTGTCAAAGTAACTGACGATATTCGCGAAGGTATGGATCATCGTAAGTTGACTGTGCTTACTCTGCTAGACTTTAGTAACGCCTTTAACAATGTCGACTTCGATATCCTACTTGGAGTTCTCGGCTCTCTCAACATATCTCCTGCAGTGATTGAATAGTTTCGTAGTTACCTGTGTGGTCGCCGGCAGCGGATTCGTGCTGGAGATGTCTACTCATCTTGGTGCGATGTAACTGCTGGTGTACCCCAGGGCGGCGTTCTTTCTCCCCTTCTTTTTTCCATGTTTATCAATACCATCTCTTCAGATCTTTCTTCGTCCTACCATCTTTATGCTGACGATCTTCAAATTTATGTACAGACCCCATGGGATAATTTGAACGAGGGAATTGCTGTAGTTAACAGTGACTTGGATACCATTTGTAGGTGGAGTAAATCTTATGGCATTTCAGTGAACCCCTCAAAGACGCAAGTCATTGTTCTTGGGAGCTCTAGGTTTTTGTCTAGGGTTATCTGGGAGGATGTGCATCCTGTGATGTTCGATGGGAATTATATTCCATTTTCTAAGACCGTAAAGAATCTTGGCATCCTTATGGACTCGGAAATGAGCTGGGAACCGTAGATAACTGAGACTAGCCGGAAGATTTTTGCCGCTGCGGGCTCACTTCGCAGACTTCGTAATTTTCTGCCGACTGCCACCAAAGTAAGTCTTCCTCAGTCTCTCATGCTCCCCATTCTCGATTATGCCGACATCTGTTATCTCGATTTGACCGAAGAGCAACTGGATAGACTTGAGCGCCTCCAAAATGTTTGCATGCGGTTCATATTTGGACTTCGCAAATATGACCATGTCTCCGACTTTCGCCGTAAGCTCAGGTGGTTGCCAATCCGTTTTCGCCGTAACGTGCATACCCTCTGTTTCCTTTACAAAATTCTATTCGCTCCCTTCTCCCCTCGGTACCTCAGAGAACGCTTTAAGTTCCTGAGTGATTCTCATTCTCGACAACTCCGTTCCACTGAGAGCCTTCTCCTCCAAGTCCCCAATTCTAGTTCTAACTTTTACAATAAATCCTTTTCCTTTCAATCTGTTGTTCTCTGGAATTCTTTACCTCAACCCATCCGTTCCGCTAAGACCTTGTCCATTTTCAAGACTTTGGTAACTAATCACTACCTGAGCATTGTCTGACCGCAATAAATTTCTGTTCAATCCTTGTTCGTTATTTTTTTATTTTATGTTATATTATTAGTATGTATAAAGTCAGTATGTATTTATTTTTATATATTTTATATCTTTATATATTTTAATATAATTATGTATCTTGTAGGTATCTATTTATTTTATTTATTTTTTAAATATTTATTTATTTTTAGTTTTAATATGGTTTGTATTCTATTCTATATTTTAATATTTAAATACTTATATCGAAGCCAATCTGACTCAATTTCACTTTGCCTACTGCGCATGCTGTAATGACCTTCTCCATCCAAAGGTTGCCTGGAAGAAATCGCTTTTAGCGATAAGGCCGCCCATTTGTGCAACGTTGTAGTTTTAAGCTTTATGTGTATTTGTCTTACATATGTACGTTGTTTTGTATATTGTTTGTTGTGCAAATAAAGCGTTAATCTATCTATCTAACCCAATTACATTCCAAGAATTTTATCAAAGCCATCAACACATTTGCAATTCCCATTCTAACCTATTCATTTGGTATCTTAAGGTGGAACAAAACAGAGTTAAAACAGCTTCAGCGGAATATCAATACAACGATGACCAAACATAGGAAACACCACCCTAGAGCCTGTGTCCAACGCCAAATATTACCGCGAAATGAAGGTGGTAGGGGTATCATCGACATTTACAACCTGCACAATAACCAAATAATAAATCTTCGCCAGTATTTCCACAACAAATCAAATACTTCAGATCTACACCTAGCAATAGTACAGAATGATAGAAAATTTACACCACTAAATCTACAGGATATCAACACCCAAAAAAACGAAGAACAGATTAGCGAACAAATTAAAATAAACGATTGGACCCGCAAGGCCTTACACAGAAGACATCGCCACGATTTATGCCAGACTAACGTCGACAAGGAAGCGTCGAACGCATGGCTGACTCGAGGCGAGCCCTGGCGAGCTCTTTCCAGAGACCGAGGGATTCATGATCGCAATTCAGGATCAGATTATAGAGACTAGAAACTATCAGAAGTATATTATAAAAACACCCAACCTGTAATAGTTCATCAGAGACCATACAACATATTACCGGAGCATGTAGAGCCATAGTCCAAACTGATTACAAGCACAGACACGACCAAGTCGCCAACATAATATAAATAAAAATAATAAATAAATAATTTGTTTATTTAGACAATACATTTAAGTTATATTGTGACAGAGGTATACTCACTGATAAAACAATACATTATAATAGACCGGACATAACCCTAATCGACAAAGTTAATAAAACAGCAAAAATAATTGATATAGCTATCCCAAATACACATAACATCCAGAGTACAATAACAGAAAAAACGGGGCAAGTGCGACACTCGCGCATAAAGGGTTCCGTACCACTATCACAATTGGATACGGAACCCTAAAATGGTTTACAACAACCAATTTTAAAATTTTATAGGAAAATATGAAATATTTATCTTCGATTCTTACTCCCATCAAACGACCGAATCACTCAAAAAAAAAAAAACCTTGGCACAAAGAAAATCTGAAACATAAGAGAAACTCTTTGGTAAGTAAGGCAGACTAGTATATTTGACAGATAGGGCAGCCATTTTGAATTCCATGACCAACTCGATTTGTCCTCCTGTCCCTGTTCCTGTCCCGCGACTCCTTGTTATTTTTGAAACACGTTTGTTGTATGGGAGCCCCTTTTAACTAATTGTTTTATTTTGTTTTTAGTATTTGTTGTTGTAGCGGCAACCGAAATACATCTTCTGTGAAAATTTCAACCTTCTAGCTATTACGGTTCATGAGATACAGCCTGGTGACAGACGGACAGACGGACAGACGGACAGACGGACGGACGGACGGACGGACAGACAGACAGACAGCGAAGTCTCAGTAATAGGGTCCCGTTTTTACCTTTAGGTACGGAACCCTAAAAACTAACTAAGTACCTAGAACTAAGAGATGAGATTATGCGAATGTGGCATCTACGAAATGTAATAATAGTCCCGATAGTTCTTTCAACAACTGGTGTTATACCAAAACAATTGCATCAATCCCTAGAATCATTACAGCTACCATCATTCACCTACATTAACCTGCAAAAGGCAGTAATTTTGAACACCTGTCGAATAGTCCGTAAATTCCTACAAACAGATAGTGCCAGAGAATCTCTCCCCAATATAGTTAGAAGCAACAGCGTACCATAACCATCTATTTACTTGGCTTCGGCCCGTAGAAGATGTTACTCCGGTTTAAAGCCGAGATGAAAGAAATTTCATAAACAAATAATAATAATAATAATAAGCCCGCAGGGCACCTTGAGGCGAGGTGTCGGGGAGTAGCGACCCCGCGGCTACCCGAGTGCTCCAGGGGGAAATCACCGTTCCTCACCTCCGGCTTGCCTTTGTTGGCTGGTCGCAGTGAACACTGACGAGGAAGCGGTCCCCCGCCTCTGGCTTGCCTTCACCGGCCGGTCGGAGTGGAGTCGCGAGAGCAGAGCTCCCACTCTGCTCGTAGGATGGATGCCAATCGTAAGTGGTGAGTGGGCCAGGTAGGCTAGACCCTCAGGGAGCCCGTGACCTGAGTATAAAATCCAGGGAGGCCTCTCCATCCTTCAGCCACTCACGCCCCTGTTGCCCCCTGGCTGTAATTTGCTCGGCTTCATTTAGGGTGGCCCAGTTTGTGAGTTGGCGAGTCTCCGTCTGCCATTTTTACTTGTTTATTGAACAATGTTACGGCAGGCGCCATAGTCCCCATAGTTCCCCCCAGTATCCAATCCACTACCAACCCATTTTCATAGCCCAAGTAGTTTTCATCCGTAGTTTACACAATAGTACTATCCAAACCGGGGGTTGTCCTTGGCTGTATTTTATAGTGTAGACAGGGATAACCGGCGGTTTGGTGTCCATTTCATACTTTGCGATTAAAATTGTGACTGAAACGGGCCTCTACGTGTTAGCTTCGACCCCACGCATGCCTTCCAAAGGTCCGGGGCTCCATAGCCCCGTGAAACGGAGACGTTACAAACAATAATAATAATAATGAGCGGCTTGCCTCAGTTGGCTGGTCGGGATGAACACTGACGAGGAAGCGGTCCCCCGCTCTGGCTTGCCTTCACCGGCCGATCAGAGTTGAGTCGCGAGAGCAGAAATGCTCGGAGGATGGACACCTCACGTCAGTGATGAGTTGGCCCACTCCACAGGATTACCTAGGATGGTTTAAAATCCGGTGAGGTTGCTCCATCCTTCAGCCTCTCACGCCCCTGTTGCCCCCTGGCTGTAATTTGCTCGGCTTGATTAGGGTGGCCCAGTTTGTGAGTTGGCGAGTCTCCGTCTGCCATTTTTACGTGTTTGTTTAACATTGTTACGGCAGACGCCTTAGTCCTCATAGTTTTCCCCAGTAACCAAACCACTACCAACCCATTTCCATAGCCCAAGTAGTGTTCATCCGTAGTTTACACAATAATCGCTGGTTTGGTGTCCATCACAAAATTTGAAATTAAAATGTTACTAAAACGGGCCTCTACGTGTTGGCTTCGGCCCCATGCACGCCTTCCAAAGGTCCGGGTGCTCCATAGCTCCGATTATCAGTAATGGTAACGACAAATAATAATAATAGGATAGATAGATAGATATAGATAGATAGATAGGCTTTAATAGGATAGACACATACACACATAAAATACCTACTGTCCAATAAACAATATCAGGATTCCATCGCACAATTTATTTATTTTATCTTTATTTAACAAGAAAACAAACATTTAGGTATACATCACAGCTTAATAATACCTTTAACTAATTAAATAAAACTAAATTACATAATATCTAAGCAGGATAAGCAGCGTCGTTGTACTCCTTAACTTTAGGTAGAGAGAGGACTTTGTCTGTGAGTTTCTTCATCGCAGGGTACTGCGTGTCAAGGTCTGGTCTCTGTATCATCTCCTTGTAGTAGTCGTAGAGACCGGCGAATACGAAGTCTGCCCATGTTAGCTGAGAAGGAATAACAATTATTAAATCCTTGAAGTCTGCATATGGTATATACCTACCTACTAATTGAAGCCTATTGGCAGAGTTTATACGAGTCCTGCCATTAGTTCACAATATCCTAATTTTAAGGATGCAGTGGTCTTTTTTTTGGTCTTTGCTTTGAAATTGATTTAGTTCTTAGTGGACTTCGCAAATTTGATTTTGAGATCGGCCAAAGGATACATCGAGACGCTTCGCCACCCGCTAAACGGGAATGTGTCACACACAACCCAGATCTCCAGCTATATCCTCATTATCATTTTTCATCGTAATCACTTCAGTAAGTTGTCCCGTGAAGGACTAAAATCATCCCAAGGAACTTTCGCGTTATAATGTTAGTAGGATTTGAATTTCCTCTTACCTTCCCAACAGCGATATACCCCTTGTTGTTGGTGATGAGTTCATTAATTTTGTTCAGCATGAAGGGGTATGAGCTTGCGCTGTATTGTTCATGTAGTTTTGTTTTCAAATCTTTATCTGCTTCATAGTGAGCTTTTGCTGCCACTGAAATAAGAAGTAATAAAATTATTAGCACGTAACTTACATTCAATCCATACGCTTTGGGTTTTTAGTTAACTCGCCAAGAACTTCTCGTTAGGCGCAAAATCCAATCTAAAAGTTCGATTTTTTCTTGCTAGAAAACTTTTATTGCCATGAAAAATAATTGAAAATGTTCAAAACTACTTAAAATTTAATATTGGTTTTCCAGAATTCAACGCTAATATAAAGATTTAAACCTGGACCAACTTGCACTACCACATCCAATAAGTACTTGAACAGTTCACAAAAAAACGTGGTGTGACCAAATTTTGGCAAAATTAATTTGTTCTGTAATTCTAATCCAAGGAAAGAGGTAAGTTATTATAACACTTACATACTCGGAAGTCATTCAGAAACTGGACTGTTTGCTCGATATCCAAGTCTTCCTCAGGCGTGCTGCCAGTTAACCCGTACTTCTGCCCTAGATACCGGCTGATGGCCAAACTCTGCGCGTACTTTTTGCCATCAAACTCCAATATCGGCATCTGTCCGAAAGGTGCCTCTGAAAAGGTATAAAAGTCGAATTATGACTACGTCAATATTAGAATAATCGTGTTAAAAGTATGTACCTATGGTCCAAGTCGACGAGTCCTAGTGCCTAAACAATATCTTACCCCAATACACGAGTTGCCAAAATAAATTTTGCTCCAGTTTTTTGCATACTTGTTAACGTTACAGACGACGCGACGTTATTTATCATAATATTACAGACGTCAGGCGTTAGAATTTTTTACATGTTGTATAGGCTGTTTGCTAGATATTTGTTGTACTTACAAATCAGAAGTTTAGGTCCATAATCCATTTCACGGAAATGTCTGTAAAGCCTACAGATATAGGTATAACTTATCAAGAATTTGTTAGAAAACACTATACGCTCTACTTAGTTGATCGTATCATCGAATAGCCGATTACAATAAGTAGATTGATAAATAAATCAGGTGATTTTGGCGGTATTGGACTGGGTGATAAACCTTTTCAACTTCGCTATGAGAATCAAATATGTATAATAAATAATAAATTGTGTTTAGATAAAGCAAGGCAAAATAAAACAAGGAATATAGTCGAGTTTAAGAAAATTAATACTAAAAATAAAATCTTGAGAATTTATGTTATGCCTGTTAAGTATAAAAATATTCATAGCTATCTAGGTCTAGCTATTTACCATGTTTGTGCTTAATCCACTCTTCGCCTGAGTTCTCCTATCTTCAAAACCTTCGCCTCCATACGCAAGCAGCAGCCTTGGACCCTCACCGAGGGCTTTTATGGGGAAATAACTGAATGTGTATTTTGGCATCTTTATCTGAAAAACATAAATATAATCATAGAAAGACGCTTAAAAAACATGAAAACCTTTCGATTTATGCCCCCATTTAACTTAACAAGTTTTATTGTAACTATAATATGGTAAACAGCCACAAGAGAGGAACCAACCTCCTCTTTTTTTGAAGTCGCTTTAAAATAATTACCTATTGGTTAAAAAACTGGCCTTATAATTGGGTTGGATTTCAAACCCCCTAAACTACTACGCTCATTTCACTGGGCATGGCTGACTAGGTCCCAGCCCCCAGCCTAGTGTTACTTGGTATGGTGTAGTCAACTTCCCGTAATTGATATAGTTGCCGGGAAAACCTATACCTCCTAATTATATGTCTCAGGCACTACAGTGACATATAAAGCTTGATTGTGCTGTACAAATAATCTAAAATTCAAATTAAAAAACCTAATTTTGTTTGTTATTCAACACAGCACACAGCAATTCATGGACCTACATATCAAAATACTCACCGGTTATTTCGAATATTAGATAAATAAAACTTTTATTTAAATATTTTTAACACGTGGCCACTGTAACCACTCCAATATAAGTTCAGTCTATAAATGGAGTTTATATCGACTACTGAAACCCTTATATCTGTTCAAACGGGCCCATTTTCAGTGATAAACAGAGTTGATAAGCTAGTGATTGTGTATTTAAAAATGTTTTATCATTCATAGTAGAATTCCACCGGTTTTATCGACTGCTGGGGGCATGACAGGCATGACAGACAACCTTTTTATTTTCTCAATGACTGTATGAGAATACTAATACTAGGTAAGAAGTTATAAATATTGTTACACCTGTGTTACAAATTATTGTGCAATTGTGTTAGCCCGGAAATATAGGAATTGTTTCTAGGCAGAAAGAGCATGATTTGGCTATTCTCGTTCGTTGTAAGATAATAGTAGTTAGATTGATGATTTATTTATTAAATGTGGGTTAAACTCCTCAATATAAACATCTTATACTTGTATAATAATATGAAGTACCTATTCCAGAATAAGCCAAGTGTCCATCACTGAAACATTTTTTTTTAGGGTTCCGATTCCGACCCAATGGGTAAAAAAGTAGCCAACTAAAAAGCATGAAACAAGGTCAGCTAGATAAGTACCTTAGCCTTAGAAAGCCTAAGTAGCCTAAGAAGTCTAAAGAAGCAGGCGAACGAGACCTGGGTATTTATAAGACCGCTATGGGGTTAGTATTTCGGATTTAAGCATAGAGTAGGGCTTCCCCCATCTATTGGCATGGGTATGGTACTAGGCCACTATTTTTTTTTACAGTACATCATTATATCATTTGGTCGATGACGACTATTGATGACTTACCTACTTTACTGGCCCTAAATATATTCGTTTGAAATTTGGGTTTTAGCGGACTCTAGGCTTCCATGAGGGGTGCAACCGGGAGCAGCACTCAGAAGAGAATTACTTTTCCCATTCGTCCCCAGAGCAGGCCTCCATCACTCCATGTACTTGCGCGCTATAATTACCTACCGCCTCTCGGACCGCCGGCGATCCAAGTTCAGTGCGGTTGTCGCAAGCGAAGCGCGCGCACGTTGTACGTTACGTAAAATTGTTTGTTCGATTTCGAATTTTTGCAACATTAAAGTTTAATAATGGGTACTTTAGAGATGGTAAGAAATACATACAACACTATATTAAAGTTAAACAATTGTAAATACAATAAATGATTTTCTTAAAATGGTGTTGTTATTTATTTTACTTTACTTAATGTACAACTCAACTATTATATTATTATAGCTGACCCGGCAAACGTTGTTTTGCCTTATAAATAATAGATAGTAGCCGATTATCAGACCTACTGAATGCGTATGTGGAGTTTGGTGGAGATCGGTTCGTCCGTTTCGGAAGAGTACGGTAACTAACACTGTGACATGGAAATTTTATATATTAGAAGAAGAAGAAGAAGATACCTACACTCTATGGTACAACCCTAACGCTTAAACTGTGGCGTAGGTAAATTCTGAACACAAAGGAATTGCGCTCTTATGAGCTAAGTGGTAAGGCGCGATTTCGAATGAACCAGGTGCGTCGGAAATTTTGTAGGCTATTAAAATGGCGGCTTTCTTCAAGATCAAAGCGGTGCAGCTTCTGTACGTAGTACTATTATTTATTCTGTGCCCAGAGTCCCCACACACACACACAAGTAAAGGGGTGACAGAAAAAAACCAACTTCCTAATATTTTTTTATTCCAAAATACATGTGAAACTAAACTAAACAAAATCACTTATACTTGCATAAAAACGTGTGTGATACAAGCCTAAATATTATGTCATATTATATCTTACCATGGCTAAACATGTAGACACACATAAAAATAGTGTTGTAGTTTTAAAATACATTCTGCACACCTAACACGAAAACAATAACAATCTCACATAAATGCTTTTGGGTTTCAAATGAAGTACGTAGCTTATGGTACCTACTAGCATCTCTTAAACGGTGGCACCATTATTATAAATATTCATCTGAAACCCATCCATACTCATAATAGATCCTTTTACTAAAGCTAGTAAAACTCTTCAATAAACAACACTAGAGGCTTCCACAAGATCTTCTGCAAGACTTCTGAAAAATTTAGAAGCTGTGAAGCTGGCCATTTCTTTAACAAACCCTCATCCAAATGGTGTCAAAAACATCCTTTAAAAGTGTATTTTTGATTACACTGTAGTGTTGTTCACAAAGCTTCACTCCACCCAACATAACACAAGGAAGTCTAAGGATTAGCAGCAGCATCGTACTCCTTGACCTTGGGCAGCCCCAGGACAGTATCAACGAGGGTCTTGAACGCCGGGTACTTGGTGTCCAGGTCTGGCTTCTGCAGCATCGTCTTCATGTAGTCGTAGAGACCGGCGAACACGAAGTCGGCCCAGGTCAGCTGGAGATTTAGGATTAGACGGTTATTAAAGATGGTTTTGACGACCTTAGTGGCGCGTCGTGCGAAATCGCGACTGCAATGCAGAAGGTTGCGGGTCCGATTCCCGCCGGGTGCAAGTATTTATGCTTAAAAAATAAATATTTGTTTGTTTGCTCTGAGTGTTCCTCTTTGTATAATATGTATGTATTTACAAAAAAAATAATAAAAGTGTTATATCCGTTGTCAAGTCACCGTAACACAAGCTTAGTCGCTTACCACGGGGCTAGATGGTGCCGTGTGTTGTTCAGAGAATAAAAATAAATAACCAAGACAGAATAACATTGCTCTCAAGCGAAACAGGAAAAACAACGAATAGCAACCATCGGCCTTGGCATACGAAAAGTTAAACTAAAAATCGGCCAAGTGCGAGTCCAACTCGCACACGAAGGGTTTCCTGATTTATTTTACTACTGGCGCCAGTCCATCACTCCATCACTGAATGGCGCTAGTGATAAAAATACATAGCGGTATCGTTGCTTTTTATGACAAAAATCACGTTTGTTGGGAGCCCCCCTTAAATATTTTGTTTTTAGTTTTTGGTATAGCAGCTACAGAAATACATCTTCTGTATTCCGTCTGTACACCGTCTAGCTATTACAATTCATGAGATACAGCCTGGTGACAGACGGACAGACAGACAGACAGCGGAGTCTCAGTAGTAGGGTCCCGTTTTTACCCCTTCGGTACGAAACGCTAAAAACTGTCTTAGCGATGTAAAAGATCCTCACCTTTCCTAATGCAAGATATCCGTTGTTCTTCTTTATGAGCTCATTGAGTTTCTCAAACATGGCCGGGTATCGGGTCTCATCGAATTCTGCGTGCTTCTTCGCCTTTGCAACCTCATCCTTCTCGTAGTGGACCATTGCCGACACTGAAATTGAATGGTCAGAATGAGGTAGACGAATAAATTGTATATTAGTACTAGCCGTCCCTCGGCTTGAAGTCCCGATGCTGTGGGATTTTCCAAGAACCCTAATAAGTGAATACTTACACACCACAAAGACCACACTCTCCAAATTTCATGTCCCTGGGACCAGCGGTTTGGGCGCTGCGTTGATATATAGTTCAGTCATTCAGTCAGTCAGTCAATCAATCAGTCAGGACTTTGAATTTTATTCCATTTAAGATGGGCCTTCCATTGTTGCGTCCAAAGCATCACACATCCTTTCTTTCTCATGCGAACTGCCTTAAATGGAACTTAATGCGTGTGTCGCTGTTTCTCTAAAACTACAACCTTGGAATCTTCTCAAGTCTAGAGTATTTTTAAACACGATAAATGATCGTTTGACCATTATCTAACCTGATGGTAAATGATAAAATGGTCTATTTTTACCAATACACACCAAGAAACCCTTTTTCGTTGCCTTTTACGACAGGGCAAGGGATACTGTAGCCATATTCTTCTAGACCCGGGCTATGAGACCCGAAAATGTTTCTTCCGTGCAAGTATGCTAGAACTATCTAGGTGAGGTGAGATCAAACGCCTACGTACAACTCTAGACAAATTTATAATCAATCTTTCGATAAATACTTACACAGACGCAGGTCATTAACAAACTCGATGTTCTGATCGATCTCCAGATCCTCCTCAATGTTGCTGCCAGCCAGCCCGTACTTGTGACCCAAGTACCGGCAAATGGCCATGCTTTGAGCGTACTTCTTGCCGTCAAACTCTAGCACCGGCATCTGACCGAAGGGAGTGCCTGAAATTTAGTAGGTTTATAGATAAGATATTGGCTGAAAGTCGGATGCATACAATGATGAGAGGATTTTCATACTTTTATGGTTTCGTACCCAAAGGGTAAAAATGGGACCCATTGTCTGTCTGTCTGTCTACATTTGGTCGAACGGTTAGGACGCTAAACTGGATAGGAGTGTAGAGTGGATAATTGTCCGTCTGTCTGTCTTTCCGCCACCAGGTAATATCTCATGAACCGTAATATCTAGCTAGACAATTAAAATCAAATGATTTATTTCTGTTGTCGCTATCATTTACAATATGTAGGTAGGCATTGAATACATTACTGGACCCACAGGTTTCTCGCGAGTAGGTCCCGATCCCGTGATAATATCTGCATAAAAAGTCATTAAATACTCAGCCTAAAACTTCAGCTGCCCGCAATCCAAGCTTTACTATAATCGGTTCAGTAGTTTTTCCGTAAAGAAGTAAGTACCTAACCAACGCCCATATAAGACGCATAGCAACTCAAAACTGGTCTGATAATAATAGAACCATCCATTACAGTCCGATTTGGTTGTCAAATCCACTCTCGGCGCGACCTTGTGCGGTACATTTGCGATGTGACGTATAATATTACTCACACCGAGCCCGAATAGCTATCGGTTCTCAACAGAACGCGAGTGAGTTGACAAAGAGCATGACTTGCAAAATGATAGGTACAAGTTGTTTTTCAATTGAATAAGCACCAGGCACCTACAGAAATTATCACATGATGCTGTCATAGGAAACGAGAATATCTGATACTGTTGAGTTTATTTTCGTATCACACATCTCCCGCAAACTAAAGACAGAACACCGGGAAGAGTTTCAAATACCTACCTACTTATATATATCCTCAATTTTTTGGGATAAACGTTTGAATTTCCAAATGTCGTACGTATAACGACTTAAAATCGGCTTAGCCTAGACGTAATTAGAACTTACAGGATCCTTACTGGATTCTAACTAATAACTAAAAACCTTGAGGAGCTCATTCGCCTTCGCCTAGCTGCGCCTGCCGATCTTGTAAAACCGTGCGGGTTAAACAACGCCTGACGCGGTCATAACTTGGATAAGTGACCGATTATATGCGCGGCAACTCTGTTTTTCTCGAGCTCCACCGTGCTTCAGAAGGCACGTTAAGCAGGTGGTCTCAGTTGTAATCTCTGATAACAGTCGTTAGGTCAAGTTGGAGGCCTCTAAAACTAAAACTAGGTAAGACACACCACTACACGACAAGAAGAATCATTAGTATTATTAGACACGGGTCTAGATTGCGTTGTCAGTCTTCTTGCGACCACGGCTGGTGTGACCCGTTTGCCGAAACGTCGAGGTAATTAATGACAATGATTATCTACAACGCGATCTAGACCCGTGTTTCTAATAATAATGATGGACGGAAACCGTGTAAATTTAAAAAGAAGGTTAGGTTTGGAACCTCTGAGAATACTCTTTTACGCTCTTTTACAAGAAAAATCTAAAATGTGTAGGTAATATAGGGTCACCAACGAGATGGACGGACGACTTGGTTAAAACCGCGGGTTCACGGTGGTTGCAGGCCGCTTATGACCGAAGCATCTGGAGATCTAGGATTTCTTACAGCTGAAATGATGATGAAAATAGGGTTTAGGTTTTTGTAAGGGAAAATAAGACTTACTAGGTTTGAATTCAGGCCACTGCTCCGGGGTGACGCGGTTGTCTTCAAAGCCTTCGTCTCCGTAAGCCAACAGCAGCCTCGGGCCCTCGCCCAGGGCCTTAATGGGGAAGTAACTGAAGGTGTATTTCGGCATTGTTTGGCTGAAAATAAACAATTACTATTGTTTAAAATTGATTTTCCGTATTTTATTCTCAGATTTTATCAATAAAATACGAAATCTTCTAAAATGCCAGATGAAGCGACGCGACGTTTTGTTTTTTTTTTCGATTTTTTATGGTTCTAGCTAGCTAGACCAAAAAGTTTTATACCAATTTGTAAGTGCCAGAGGATTTTGGAGGTTTCATTGCAAACATTTCATTTCATATCACTGCTGTCCAGCGGCGCAACATACTGTCCCAAAATAAACAACAAGGATAATCTAGGCTTGTAATATGGGTTCCATACAACGAACAGACTTCCTAAAGTGTAATGCCGTATATTAACTATTTTTTTAAATCAATTTTACGCATACGTTCGTTGACTTAGAATATGCTTTGTATGACTTCCGAAATGGTATCCGTCATTATAAACGGATTTTCTTCATTGAATGCTAAACTTGACCGCACATCTCGAACTGTTCTATATCATATCACTAGCTGCGCCCCGCGGTTTCACCCGCGTTTGTCGGCAGTTCTGATCCCGCGGGGTTTAAAGGTTCAAAGCTACCTCCCCACCAATTGTCAACCAAATCGGTTCAGCCGTTCTTGAGTTATGAATGGTGTAACTAACACGATTTTCTTTTGTATTATGTATAGATTACTAGCTGCGCCCTGCGGTTTCACCCGCGTAAGTCCCGATCCCGCGGGAATATCGAGATAAAAAGTAGCCTTTGTGTTATTCTAGGTCTATGTATATTCCAAGTTTCATCGCAATCGGTTCAGTAGTTTTTGCGTGAAAGAGTAACAAAGTCACATACATACAAACTTTCGCGTTTATAATATTAGTAGGATTTATCAGTGACCCAATAGGTACCTATATATACTGCGAGATAATAGGTATATATACCTATTATCTCGCAGTAATCATTATGCAAGTCAATGGAAGCACACTATATTAATTAATCAATACAGATAACTATGCATTGAACAATATGACTAACTGTTTTCACTATCAGTGACCTCCGGCCATCGAGATAGTATGAAAGGTTGTGATCAATACCTCCTATTTGTATTTGTGTGTCTGTGTGTGTGTGTGTGTTTGTATGTATGTTTGTTATGAATAAACTCAAAAACTACTAGACCGATTTCAAAAATTCTTTCACCATTAGAAAGCTACAGTCACTCTGAAGTAACATAGGCTTTGTTACTTTTGATCCCGTTATTCCCACGGGATCGGGACTTACGCGGGCGAAACCATGTGACGCAGCTTGTTATTAATTATATTGTTTGACCGACCAATATAATTAATAATTAATTATATTGTTTGTTTGTTTATTTGTAAGACCGACTGACGTGGTCAATTCTTTATAACAAAGGTTCCAATTTTTTTCTTTATATTGCTATAGCTGACCCAGCGAACTTTGTTCCGCGTTAGAGGAAAAAAAATCTGAAAACAAATCTGTCCTTCCCCTAGTTCTAAGCTAGGTACCTCCCTACCAACTTTTACCACTATCGGTTTAGCTGTTCTTCTATACTAATATTATAAAGAGGTAACGTTGGTAACATGTATGTACCTATATTTGGGGTAATCTCCGAATCTACTGAACCGATTTCAAAAATTCTTTCTCCATTAGAAAGCTACATTCACCCTGAGTAACATAGGCTACTTTTGTTCCCGATATTCCCACGGGATCGGGATGAGTTATAAATTAATAGTGTACCGAACAAGACTTTCTTTTATATACTCGTATATAGATTTTAAAGCGGACCCCGTTCTCTCGAGAGGGATGGGAACATCGCTCGGATGATGATAATGATGAAATACATTTTACAAAAAACATTTATCTTTATCCATTATCATCATAATAAAAATTCATTTATTACATACAAGTGTAAGGTATATAATCAATATTTATAACACAAAAATACCACTTGACAACAACTGCCTCCCACTGTTCAGATAATGGTTGTCATTCAATATTGATAGGAGTTCAGGTATGTACAAGAAAATTCCAATAGTCATTACAACTGGAAGGAAAACAGGTAAGTAGATAGGTACAATGGAAAATTTGGAAGGCCGTCTATTCGTGGATATAAATCAATAACAGAATTTATCGAAATATTTGGTGTAGGTACCTACTAGAGCGCGTATTGATTATAGGTAAAAATAAATAAATTCTGTCAACAACACACAGCGTCATCTAGCCCCTTGGTAAGGGACTAAGCTTGTGTTACGGTGACAAGATAACGGATATAATGCATATATTTATTTTCCTTTTAAAATAAATACATATTATACATAGAGGTACCTAGACCTACTCTATTTTCATTTCGTTTAATTTATTTATTTCTCAAACAATATTTACACTGTGTCGGAAAATTATAGGTAGGCAGGTTTATTAAAAAGCAATGTCGGAATTTTCATATCAATTTCGACCGTTTAAGTGTAGAATTTTGCACAGTGGGAGGTAACGTGTTGGAAGAGAGAGGCAAAAAGTTTAGATATACGGTCCATATCGTCTGAAAGTAAGCGATATACAGATATACACAAAATTAAGTTGGGTATTCTTTCGGCGAACCGAGCTGTTGGGAAAAAATGTATCGGTAGAAAATATTCTCTTTGAATCGATGATAGGCGAATAGTGATTTCTATGTACAATTGTATCGTTTAAGGGTAATTCTATATACCGTTCGGAGCTCGTATGTTGTAGGTAGGTATACTTATTATAATTTAAATTTCAGAACAGCTGGACCGATTACGATTAAGTATTTAGATAGCTGAATCTTCTTTTTCCTTCCCTTTATTCCGCCGTTGTTTAGGGACGGGTCTCCTCACTTAATAGCTGCAAGTTGATCTGTTTTGGATTGTCGTTATTGCCAATTTGGCTCGCTTGAGAACTCTCGCAATATTTGACCACCAGGTCGAAGGCCTCTACCTCTCTAATAGAGCTATTTCAGCTATCTGATGTATTTAGATAGCTGAATAACTCATAGCGATATTGAATAACAATATGACAATTAAATTTTATTCGCTATGCAACCGGATGAAAGCCGAAACCCGACGGGTTTCGAGCAACAGCTAGTTATTAATAAACGTACCTGGAGGTTGGAGTAGTGAGAACTTCCTTTGTCTTTTTCCGTGACAAGAACTTTCAAAGTCAACTTTGACAGAAACAAAAAGTGGTTAAAATTATTACGATCTTACTCCACGTTTATTAATAAGGCTATTTGAGACATGCGTATATACGTATCTGTAGGAATATAAAACTTAGAAGTTGTTTTGATATGGTTCTTCGAGCCGGATTCTAGTTACTTTTTACTTACTTTCCTACCAAAATAGCTAAGTGAATAATAATAACGTAGGTTTTATAAACATTTTCAGCCTTATTAATAAACGTAGAGTAAGGTCGAAGTAATTTTACCACTTTTTGTTTCTGTCTGTCAACTTTGAAAGTTCTCGGAAAAAGACAAAGGATGTTCTCACTACTCCAACCTTACTCCACATTTATTAATAAGGCGAGAGACCAGTATGCTTATAATCATCTGTAGGAATCTAAAAGTTGTTTCGACATTGTTCTTCGAGCCGGATTCTAGTTACTTTTAGTACCTACTTACTTACCTACCAAAATAGCTAAGTTAGTAATAATAAAGATTTTTCTTCTGTTTTCGCGATGTTGTATTGTTGTTGCTAAAAGTAATAAACACCACGCGATTCAAGTCGAAAAATGTATTTAATTTTAGTAATAATAACGTAGGTTTTGGAAACATTTTTAGCCTTGAACAAGACAAAGCATGTTCTCACCACTGGTACTCCACTTTTATTAATAAGGCTACCTATTTTTTTTCTTATTAAATACCCTTCTTTTTACCCTCCATCGGCTGTCGGGTAAAAAAGGTGTGAAGTGATTTATGTCTTTATCAATGGGAATTTAAGTGATTCGTGATAGTTTACGTGGAAAGATAAAATTTTCAAAACACATTTCTGCAATAACAAGATAGTAATCATATATATATACATGTATAGATAATAATCATTTATCAGATCTTTATATCTTGATTTTAAAATTTTAAAGTGTTTCCTACACTTCAATGAATAGTGCAAGGACTAGTAGGTATGTACACGGTTTTGTATGGTCGCAGGTTCAAGTCCTGTGGGGTGCAAAATGATCTAAGTTTCTTAAATAGAGTAGTATATAGATCATTTTATTACCCGGCTGCAAGGAAAGGATTATATTTTTCTCGCTTATCTTGTATGTTTGTAATATTCTTTTTTCTCTCGTATCTTCCAAACCACTTAACGGATTTCTTTATTTAGAGTATCGTTAGATTAGTCTTATTAGTCCAATGGTTCTTAGATTCGTGACATAAAATAAAATTAAAAAAGGCGCCCACCAGACGTCATATTATAAAAAATAAAACTTGACTGACTATATCGAGTGGGGTATCGTCGAATAGGTATTTAAAAATCATTCCTAAGTTTCCTTGATCATTTTTCATTTAATTGAACTATTTAGGATTTATTTAATTTTTAGAATAGAAAGAAATGAAATGAAGTGAAACGAATGAATGAATGAATTTTTTAAGAAATATGATTTTCTGTATTAGCTATAGTGTACTTTACAGTTGGTGTACCTAATAAATAAATAAAATAAAATAAAAGAAGATCTAACACTTGTCGATTGGCCACGGCTTATACCACCTACTCTGTCCTAGGACAAGGCGTTAGACTAATGCCTCATTAGTTAATCTACCCTACGCCTATTGTCGTTTGCGAATACGCCTGTCATTCATGTTACGAATTGTCGATTAAAATTCACGGATCAGTTTAAAAAACATAATAGTATTTGGTAGGAAATAAATGCACACAGCACCTAAGTGTGATATATGTAAGAACCTACCTAATTGCATTAGGTATAAAGGTAGGTACATTATTTCGTCTCTAGTCTTGTTTTTCGACCTTGAACTTGTACTAGTCATTCGGTGGCGAGAATGCAATATGTGGGGAACGGGAGTAGGTTTAAAATAACGATGTTAAAAATTGTCGCTTATCAAGAAATCCACTTGTCGTATTTAGTTATTTTTTTAGTTACCAGTACCACCTATACGTGGATGAATATAGAAGAGCTTTTCTGCTTATCACTTCGAAGATCCTCATCAGATATCACGATTTTTTAATAAGACTAATTAATTATAAGTTACTACCTTGTAAATAAAAAAAGAATCATCAAAAACGGACCTCGCGTAGTGCGGAGATATCAATTGGGAGTTAATATGCCAATTTGTGGGAGAAATACCCCACTAATCGAAAATCCACCACGACTACAAAATTATGTATGCTCATAGAAAGTGTTTTTCTTTTTACCAAGTTTCATAAAAATCGGTTGATAAATGGGCATTTTCCAAAAATCCCCTTACATAATCCCCTGCCCAGGGGACTTTTTGTCCACAAATCCCCTGGCGGCAATACGACGGGTTTGCCAGGGGATTTGTGGACAAAAAGTCTACATATCCCCTGGACAGGGGATTATGTAAGGGGATTTGTGGAATATACCAAATTAAACGATCCATGGAGGAGAAGGAACAAACATAATATAATTATATGTACCTATACTTAAAAATGTTGACAGACTCTAAACAGAGATGCCTCGCTCGCTTGGTCAACTAGCATTGGAAATTAATTACCGGGTTCAGTACATAAAAAGTCACCTATAAACCAAAAAAAACTAAATTGAAATCGGTCCATCCGTTCGTGAGCTACGATGCCACAGACAGATACACACACACACACACACACACACACACACACACAGACAGACAGACACGTCAAACTTATAACACCCCTCTTTTTCCGTCAGGGGTTAAAAACTGCATTAATATGATATTGAAATCAAAAGAATACCTACCTACATAAAAGTTCTAATAAAACGCTGATTAAAAATTCAATAGCCCTTGTCGGATAGTCGGATACCTACTAATGAAAAGAATAATAATATGCATGGGCGATGGGAACTACAGACAGACGTCCTTGTGCATAAAATACAAATGTCCACACAGTTTCCCATAATAAGTAAGTAAGTACAACAGATACAATAGTGCTATTGAAAAGTTGTTTGGTGGAAACATGCCGCTCACAAACCACTGTTATGTTAGCGGCAAGCACCGGCCGGCCGGTTTATCAAACAAAACAGTAATATCTACGATAAACCCCCTCAATTACTAACAAAAACCTGAGAATTCAGTTATTTAACTACTCGCACCTTAACTTCTCACTGAACACTATTGAAAAACTAACATTTTGTGTTTAAATAAAACAACTTACAGTTATTTGAGGACGTGTTCTCGGTAAGGCAGGCAGTACAAGACTGGTCTGGTGGGTTAGGAAACTGTGCGTGCGGTTATCGTCTGCGTAACAGACGAAGCAGGCATTTTCTAGTCATCTTCCTTGCTCTCCATAGCTATAGTAGCGTGGGGGGTACCTCTCGCTCAGTTGTCATGTCAACCGAAGGTATTCAAGAAAGGCCTGTAATTTGGACAATATAAAAGCAGTCTTGCATTCTAGCACAGTTTTCCTAGTTATGCGCCTCGGCGCTGGAATTCTTTCTGCTATGATAACTTTATTATGACTCTTACGGCGAATACTGAAAGGCCACATATGGCTTTGGGGTATTTAATTTTTTTATTCTTCCTCGTGGTGTCGTGTCGACCCACGAATCTTGTTGCTTCGCAAATCTCCCAATGTCGTGTTTTTATATCTTCTTCGTTTAGTTTTGGCGTTGTACATCCTGTACATCTTGCCATTATCAAGTATATTAATAGACCCGTTTTACCCCCGAAGGGAATATAATGGATATGTTGGGTCTAGCCAAAGGCTTGACCCTGGGTTTTATGGCCTAGCCGACTCCCTACATTCGATTCAAATTGCATGAAATTGGCTCGATTTTGGGTCCGCCCAAAATTAGTACTTGAATTTTTCGAGTCTAGAAATTGTAACCCCTGAATTTTCAACAGCTTTTCAGTATTTGGCCGTATAAGTATATCATGCTGCAAGTATTTGTACACCATTGGTACCTAACAATAAAATAATATGAAATTAGGTAGGTACTTGCTTAGGAAAGAGTGTGTGTGAAATAACAATAAAAAAATATATATTTAAATATCACAGTTTTATTAATCGTTTACAAAAGGAACTCCTAACGTAAATATAACTTAGACATCTTTGTAAACATACATCTTATAAAATAATTACTTTCTTAAAATCATCTACATCGGGTAAGCAAACGCAGGCCGACTTTCGACATATTTCTTAACTGCTGGTAAGTTGAACACATTATCCTTGGCCTTCTTTAAAATAGGGTACTTCTCTTCAAGAGTGGGTTCTTGCAGCATCACCTTCAGGGAATCTAGCATGCCGGCGAATACAAAGTCAGCCCAGGTTAACTAAAAAAAAAAGATAACTTTAACGCACAGTCACTATTAAGGCGGACTTGCACCACGCAGGGTTAATAATTGAACTCCCAGGGTTTGCTAACACTGTGTTTTTTTTTGTGTTACCAACTGCGTTACGTGCAAACACACACCTCATCTATGGAAAAAGTTCAACATTTTGGGAGGTTCAACATTTTGGGTAGTTCAACATTTTGGGAAGTTTAACATTTTGGGAAGTTCAACATTTTGGGAAGTCCAATATTTCGGCACTAAAGAGGAAAACTACAGTGAGATCCACTATCCACACTATTTGCTCTAACTAAACCCTAGATTTAAAGACTCCAAGCTCCAAGCACAGATTAGGCAATAGTACAGTATGATACAGTTGTTTCCCTCACCTTTCCAAGTGCAACGTGTCCGTTGTTCTTCTCCAAGAGTGCTGCCAACTTCTTCAATAAGCCAGGGTACACCTTCTCAGCATTATCTGCATGTTTCTTCGCCTTCAGAGCTTCGTCTGATTCGTAATGAACTGGCGCCGCCTCTGTTAAGAAACAGTTTTTTGTGAAAATCAACGTACTTAATTAAAACGTGGATTAAACTTGAATAAGAAATATATCTCTAAAGGACAGCATCACAGACCAAAATACTGTCTGTGAACAGATTTTAAAATGGCCTAGTTTTCAATGTAACTTGGTTGTAAAATAGTCTAGTCTTAAACTGCTCTAGCCCTATTAATAAACGTGGAGTAAGGTCGGAGTAATTTTACCACTTTTTGTTTCTGTCAACTTTGAAGTTCTCGTCACAGAAAAACATTTTAATTAGCTAAGACTAGATTAGTATTTAAATTTACACCATGGCGGGAATCAAACGCGCGTTCTCTATCGCAGACGTGTTACCCCACCATGCAACATACTTCATGAAATTATACTTGAAATTAAAGACATTTTTCGGTTTGAATCGCGTGGTTTTTATTACCTTTAGCATTGTTACAACCCTCAACGTTTCGAGACCTTTCCAGGTCTCTTCTTCAGGCAGCAGCGGATTTCAGAAGAAGAATCGAAATTATAAGTACTTACTAGCTTTAATATCGCTGATAAACTCGAAGTTCTGATCGATCTCAAACGCTTCCTCGTCGCTGTTGCCAGCCAGGCCGTATTTACGACCCAGAAGGCGCGACATGGGGACGCTTTGGGCGTACTTTTTACCATCGATTTCCAGCATCGGTAGCTGCCCGAACGGTGTTTCTAGAAAGAGAAAATATAGTTGATATTAAAGTATTCAAGTCTTAAATAGCCTTTTTAATAAACTTAGAGTAAAGTCAGAGTAGTGAGAACTTGCTTTGTCTTTGACTGAAACAAAAAGTGGTAAAATTACTCCAACTCACTTTTAGCCTAATTAGTAAACGTGGAGTAACCACGTTTATTAATTAGGCTTAAAGTGTCTAAGGGCACAGCTAAGGGCTGTTTTTTTGACGTTTTATTTGACTATTAGATCTTCAGATTTTTCTTTCGTTTTTGCGAAGAGTGACCTTAACAGACGAAGAGGTCTGTAAAGGTTCAGGATTGACTTTTATTATAAAATATATTATCTTTATCTGACAGATTAAAAAAACAGCCCTTAGTGGTAAAATAGTTCAGTCAAGGTACCTAAACAAATAAGTAAAATGGATGAGTTATTCAAGTACTAGTCGTCATTATGAAGATTCCAGCACCAGTTCATATGAAACTATGAATGTAGACAGCTGGATTTAAGGAGCGTCACAAAACCTAACATTCCATTATTTCCCAATTCCACGGGTTCTGGATAAGTCCTTAGGTACGTAGAATCGGGACATCTACTATGAAGCTAAATGGCAACAAGCAGATTACACCCATGACTAGCGCAGGCGCACCGGGCAGCCGGGCAGCCGCGGCGCGACCTTGGCATCTTATTTCGGAATATTGAATGGTTAGCTACTTTAGCTAGTAACAATGACTTGCTAAAACTCCCGCGGACAACACACAGTAGTTTCAAATATATTCTATTGAATAATATTATGAGATTCACTCAAGTAATTGTTAGATTGCGTTCGGTCGTTCACTGTATCTGTATCAAACATTCACTGCAACAACGCAACGCAACAACGAGCAAAAGTTGTTATAGCGGCCAAAGACACACATCATCTGTGAACGTTTCAACTGTCTAGCTATCACGGTTCATGAGATACAGCCTGGTGACAAATAGCAGGTGGATAGTGGAGGGTGGATTCTTTTAGGTCAAGATACAGCGCCGAGGCGCACCAACTATTAAGCAAGCAATAAGAAGTCACTTAGCAACGCCTGTTTACCAACGCGGAGTGTGATAACAGTGGTGATAGCAGTGATAAGTGAATCCATATGCTCATTGTTTACGATAAACACGCCTTTTTCAATAAGAGATAAGATAAACATACGAGTAGGTTCCTATCTTACCTAAATAAGTGAACATTTATAGATACGGTGTCGTCGACATCGTATTTATAAATTAAGCCGATTTGGGGCCATTCAATTCTTATTTTTTATTTTTTGGACTTGTTCCTATGTAGAATTTACGGTTTTCGCGGTATTGATTTAAATTAAAATCTCTGTCGGGTTCAACGAATATTGTTGATTATTTCGTAACGGAATATGTAACGTTTGTCTCTTGGTGTGACATGAAGTTTGAAAGTAAGCAGACAGAGACAAACGTTACATAAAGTTAATCATCGTTTCTAAGTAAGGGGGTTAATTATAGACCATCAATGCAAATTCCCAAAAAAAAAACCCCAACAACAAAAGCTAAATTAGCTGACACCTTAGATAAAAACAAATAAGAGCAGATACGGCACCTAACCACGGCAAATGAGACGATAAAACTGCGTCAGCTGACGCACTAGCCTCAGTCGTATGTGGAACCGTTGTCACGTGAACACGTACTGTCACACTGCGAGTTTCTAGCTCTTTTTTTCGATTCCGCAATGTTAGAATATACCGTATCTACTAATTTGTTTTCATCTAAGGCGGCGGACCCCTATTTATATTCCAACAAAAGGCATTTTCTGATAACTATACATATAGGTAGGTTAGGTACTCTAGGTAGGTACCGAAATATATCTTCTTTTTTGTTAACAAAAGCTTACGGTCTTTGAATGCGGGCCAGGTATCCATGGAGTAACGGTGGTCTTCGAACTCCTGGCCGTTGTACGCCAGCATCAGCCTTATGCCATCCCCGGCGGCTCTCGCGTCGAAATAATGGAAATCCACTTTTGGCATGGTACTGAAAAAAAAAGCTTGTTTTAATGAAAAATCAGTTTAAGAACGTGGCGACTGTTACCATTTCCATACAAACTTAACACCAAAATAAATTATGAAAAATGTAGTTTTCTACCTTAATATCGATATTATTCGCAACGAATCGATCGAATATCGATATAAACCGCAAGGTTTTCCAAAATATTCATTCGAAATGAAATAAAACGGAGAAACATTTTTTCATTGAAAAATGTTTCTCCGTTTTATTTGAATGTGAATGAATATTTTGGAAAACCTTGCGGTGGGCACCCTTTAAAAGTAAAATCTAAATCCGAATAATATCGATATTAAGGTAGAAAACTACATTTTTCATAATTTATTTTGGTATTAAGTTTGTATGGAAATGGTAACAGTCGCCACGTTCTTAACAAATTAAACTTTTTCAGTTTTAATCGCGTGGTGTTTATTATCAAAGTTTCAAGACACTTACAGAGCTCTTCATCAGGATTGACAATCCTAATCTTAATTTAAAAACAAACGAATAAATATTAAAAAAGTAAACAAAGAACTGTCAATATCAAAGGAAGAAGTAGTGCGTAAATAAAGAGCTGTCACTTTAAAATAAATGTATGAGTTTTTTGTTTACATTTTTGTTCTAAGTTTCTGAAATAAGTAGATAACTTATAGATTAAAGTACTCACGTGAAAAATATCAGTATCTGAGTGAGACAAGCGTTCTCTAAGCAAGCCTAGATAGGACTAACGTGGACTAATGTCTATTTACCGAAAAACAACAACAGCGTGTGACCCGTTGAGACACAGTTGTCCATCTTTTATACTTAGGTTACCGAGTTAAAAGCAAAAATAGATGATTCACTGTTACGGTGATTTTTTAGATTTTTAGGTAGGCAACTTATTATCTTTCGGCGCAAAATCTGCTTGGTCATCAGAAAAACATCGGATGATCAAGGAGATATCGTAGGTGTGTACAAAATATTTACACTAGAAATTATGTGAAGACACTAGCTTCTGCCCGCGGCTTCCTGTGCGTCGGTTTGGCCGGACAGGGCCGGACAATGCAATGGATTTACAACAAAGTACCACACAACACACTCATTATTTAGATAGATTTTGTACCTTTTTTGGTACCTACGCATAGGTACTTATAATTATTTACTTTACTTACTTATTATTACTTTTTTAGTTATTTAAAAAAGTTTCATGTTTCCGCAACTAGCCCTAATGAGTCTTTTTGCGTGACTTTAAGAGGGTGGGTACTGTTACCATTTCCATACAAACATAATACCAAAATTGAATTATGAAAATTTAGTTTTCTACCCTAATATCGGTATTATTCGGATTAAGATTTTATTTTAACAGGGCACCACAAGGTTTTCCAAAATATTCATTCGAAATGAAATAAAACGGAAATACATTTCGTTCATTTGTATGGTACAAAAAACCATAATATACCCCTGCTAAAAGTGTAGCAAGCGCTTTCACGTATTCTTTATATTTGTTTTATTTTGTTTTTAGTATTTGTTGTTATAGCGGCTACAGAAATATACATTATCTGTAAAAATTTCAACTATCTAGCTATCACGGTTCATAAGATACAGCCTGGTGACAGACATACAAACGGACAGACATACAGACACATGTCATAACAGGAGTCTCAGTAATAGCACAGAATACATAAATAGTTGGAAATAGTAGGGTAATTGACGACCTCTGTGGCGCGTTGAGCGAATACCTGACTGCAACGCAGAAGGTTGCGCCTCCAATTCCCGCCCGCGCCGAAGAGAAGTATTTATGCTGATCATTAATATTTTTCTTGTTTTACGTGTTTGCTATATACTATTATGTAATTAACATATTATCTAACTAATTATTCTTAGGTACTTACCTAATATAGGTATCCGTTGTCTAGTACCCATACCATAGTACAAGCCTAGTTTCTTAATTAGGGCCTAGGTGGCGATGTGTCCAATGTCCTGCTTTATTTATTTTCTAAATAATGTCAAATTATCAGCTAGCAGATATTTACTTAATTTTTATTTATACCTACTTATGTATGTACCTACCTACTAACGCAGCGTACTACGTGGACGATTGGATGCGAACGCGATTGCGAAGCGATCCGATCCGGTGCGGTGCGGAAACAACAAACAGTCGATGGCTATTGAAGTGTCCTACTACGTGACCAAATGCCAAATGCACGTAAAGTGCGATGCGGCGCGATTCTCGACTGTTCCTTGTTTCCGCACCGCACCGGATCGGATCGCTTCGAGTTGAGCTCCTAAATTAGGTGCGAATTTTAACTTCAGACCAGTGATCCTGTTAAAACAATAAGGTACTTGCGGGTAACAAGAGCCGCTGTCAAATAAGGGCCACTAATTGAAAAACACACTTCTAACAGTTTTAATAGATTCCTCTCACGCACATATCTAAAGGACCAATAGGAGAGCTAACATGCGCGCTCGCACCGTCGCGCGGTCCGCCATCTTGTCAGTCGCAACGATTCAATCGAACGACCCGGACGGGGTCACTCGGAATTAAAAATAATATGTGCTAAAACGCTTAAATTGTGCCTAAAATATATTGCTTTTCGAATATCTCATAAATAGAACGTTGAATGTGTACATTTCTGTTTACTAATCAAGGTAAGTGTAGTGATTTTATTAATAACTGACAGTTTTAAGTTGAAATCTTTAAAATTAACATTAAGGTCTAACAAAGGCCACATTTGAGGCGGGTAAAAAGAGCCGGCCAAAATACTTATCTATTCTAAAAACTTTAAAATAGACGAGTATTTCTAGTTGTCTCAGTTCTATTTTTTATATTTATTTACGCGTACACGTTTTCAGGATTAAAAAATGGAACCTCCGCCTAAAAAACGTCGTGCCCTTTGGTCACTGCAACAGTTAGAAGCTGCAATAACTGATGTTAATGAAGGAGTCTTGTCACAGCGTGCTGCAGCCGCTAGGTATTCTATTCCCAGGAGAACTTTAGTCAATCATCTAAAAGCATATTTCACAAAAAAAAAACCTTGTCTTGTAGGGAATCTCATATGTGACATCCTTTCATAAGTCTAACAAGAGCCAAGTTGTTTTTTTTTGTAATTTTATTGTTTAATAACGTTATTGCTGTTTCAGATTTATATAATGTTGCGTATACTTATTTAATAAATGTGATTATTTCGTGGGTATAGTACTGAAAAAACCTGTTTAAAACATATTTTTGTAAGGACAGTTTAATAAGGTCCAGTGTCTGTTTTATCTTTAACTACTTACAGTAAAATCGTTATTTATGACTAAATAGTAGTATAAGCTAATGTAAACTAAAAAAAATCTATTTCGTGTTGATTGTTATTAAAATTTTTAACTATTTGAGGTGGACCTTATTAGAACACTATGGTTTAATAAGAGCCACAGAGAGGTTTTTTAAAAAGCTTAATTTTGATGACAATAGTGCAACAAAACAATTAATTGTATTGTTTTTTCAGATTGTCAATAAAGCAAGTACGTTATGTAATAACTTGTTTTAGTGGTTTCCTCTATTTGTACTAAATATTTAAGTTTAATTTAAGGTGGCCCTTGTTTACCGCAAGTACCTTAGTTTATATTTCATTTCTCTGCTTCAGACCATGTTATTTGACTTTTTCGATGTTTGATTTTTTTTTCTCTGGTCTGAGCTGAGACATGGCTGAGACCAAACATTGCCAGTGCTGATTACATTGCCGATTATGTACTATACCTACCTACCTTCTTACCAAAAATGTATTAGATACAAAATATGGGGCCTCGGGCCTCGACCTACGAGTAACAACATAGCCTGGTCTCGACTAGCTAAATGATAAAACCACTGATCTCTAATAGCCTTATTATTAAACGTGACGTAAGGTCGGAGTAATGTTCAGTTCAGTGGATAAAACCTATTTATTTACTTGTGATATTATGACCTTTTGTTAACCACGATGTGGCAACACCGAGCCCACGTGACTGAATGACAGCGTCAGATTGACAGCTTTCGCGTCATACTTATAGTGTTGCTAGGACATTGCTTTTGTTACAATTTATGTAACCTTTTGAATCTTTCGTTATATTTTTTTACGTATTATGTATAATTTAGTTAGATAAATGTGTTATATGAAGGCAAACATCGAAAACAAATCGTGATGTGTACACGAATTTCTTTCGGTTTGTGAAGGCACCCTGCATAAGTTATGGTAGTGTAACTAGTGCTTTAGGTACTAAATAATACAATCATAAATAACATAACAAACCTTTCACTGAATAAGTTAGTGCCTGCTGATAAAAAGATTGGAGTTATATTTTAGTTCCAAAACATAATACCTATGAGATCGATCAGGTACTCTCGGATATAGATCGAAATATAATAATAATATTTAAGTAAAACAAATACAATGGTATTTTGAGACATTGTCTGGCGAACACCGCGCTGCGTCTCGGGGATTTTTTTCATGAAATGGACTCTTGTTAATATTTGAAATACATATTTTGATAAAATAATATGTAACTTTTGAGGATACAGCGCTGACAACACTGATAGTCAAGCCACCGAGTAAGAGAGAAGTGCTGTGGTGGCCACGTCTTGCGCGCGTCTGTTTACCCCGGTTGTTTGTTTACTGTTCTGTTCTGTACAGTTTTACGCCCCCGTTTTCGCTGGGTAGGTAAAATTAACTATTTAAGAAAATACTCGTTCATACAATTAGGGTACGAATTGGCAATAAATCGTAGTTTTCTTTGCCCTAGTATTTATTTTACTTGTTTATTTATTTGTTGTTCTGTAGTGTAGGTACTTACTTACGTTAGATGATAAATTTGGCCCTTAGCAACCATAGTAGGGTTGCCATATAAGTGTACCGGACGGTCCATATTTTCGTCAAGTTTCGGAAATATTGCCACAAATTCTGTCCAGAACGGGGCAGTGGCGGGCGGCAGAGTGTACACCATCGGTTAGGGAACCCCCTTACCAATTATGCGCACAGTGCGCGTTAGTGGCTATCAAAAGTATAAATTACTAGCTACGTCCCGCGGTTTCACCAGAATAAATTTCAAATCCATTGGGTACCTACATATATCAAGTTAAAAAGCCTATGTGTTACTCCTGTGGGTAACAGAAAGGCTTTTCTTATATGGTAGACCTAGCAGAGGATTAAATTGAAAAGCGCGTGATGGTACTACGTCTTTATTGTATGACGTGATCTTACAGAGCCTACCCCGCAGGGTCGCAGCTCGCCGTTTTTCTTGGGTACCACGTGGAATGGATTGGCCCAAGGGCTGGTGGAAGGACGACAGATGCCGAGCTCCATCATGCGCTCGAACTCCTGTTTTGCGGCCTTGTATTTTGCGGGGTTGAGAGGACAGGCTTTTTCGTATACTGGTGGCCCGTTTGTGTAAATGTGGTGTTCCACATCGTGTTTCGGAATTTGCTTGTAATTTTCGGTCTGTGTAATTCCGGGGAATTTGAGAAGAAGTTAATGATAAGGGTCCAAGATGTTGACAGCTCGTTTTGAACGGTGCAGATGTTGGCTGCTCTGTGCAATTTTGTGTACTAGTTTTTTTCCATGTAGGTAGGTCGATCATTAGTTGGTTTTTGACTAAGAAATCGGCTCCAATGATGGCGTGTTGAACTGCAGCTACAATGAATGTCCAACGTAGAGTCCGTCGTAGGCCCAAATCTAGAGTTAGAGTTTTCTCTCCATACTCCATCCACTGAATTGAAAACTAAGTGAAATAAAATAAAAATGTTATGGTTTATAATTCACTAATTTCACAAATTTTAAATTTCACTGAATAATGTTCACATAAAACGTCTGGAGTCTGGTCAAAAATATGGTTGACCTGTGGTAGATCACGTCGGGGTTACCAATATGGTAGACCTAGCAGAGGATTAAATTGAAAAGCGCGTATTGGTACTCGTCTTTATTGTATGACGTGATCTTACAGACTAGTTTGCTTATCCTAAGTAACAATGAAATATACCTTAGTGGTAGGTATATGGTATGTGTAGGCAGGTAGGTAGGTTGGTTATGTGAGAGATGTAGGTAGCATGTAGGTACTACACTTACAAAGGCAATAATATACGCAACCTGTATCCCAACCATAGACAAATTCCTGGTTATCCTGTATATAATATTATTTATTTTCACAACTCGTCCCATTCATAACAGGTTCCATTCGTACCTTGCCTAAAATACCTATACCTACCTATTTATTTTTTGCTTGATCTTGACGTTACTAAGTGGACGAGGGGCGACAATAATTGAATCAATTAAAAGGACGACTTGCGAATAAGACGAGATGGTTACGAAATTTACTATATTTACGAATGAGACCGTGAGAGACAAGAACGATTAAACTTTGAATCCTAGAACACAGTCTAAATATTTACGCCCTTACTAAAAACGATGACTAAGTTAATATAACTGTCTGTTAACTTTGGAACTATAGGCAACAGTTAAAGACAAACGATACTTACCTACATAAACATAGTCATCGTTGATATGTAAGGGGGTTAAACTGATGTAGACAGAATAGATAATATTTAATTTTAAACAATTTACAAACAAAATATTCTTTTGTTGACAGTGTTAATTAAAACATGGTTAATGTCTTGTTTTAAAATAATATTTATGTTCATTAAACTTATCACTTTAAAGGTAGGTAAAGTATTCAAAGAATGTATAAACACAGTTCATACGATCGAAAGGAATGGGGGGAGTTGCGAATAGACCATTAGAATAATTTCTATTATCACGGCTTAAGTGTGACATCACATCACAGACTTGGCATTATCAGAAAGAAATGGCAGAACGCAAGACTTGTTTTGTTAATACCTAATGATTAAAATGAAGATAAGGAAATCGTTTTATGTTGTTGTTTTGTCTTTAGTTCTGGCTATTTGACGTTATACCTATTTGTATAACATTATATTTGTATGCCTAAACGGTAAGACATAGTCGAACCACTTTTTCGTAAAATGTAACACCTAATTTTACCTATGTTCACAAAAAAGAATTTGATTGATTGATTTTATATTTCCTTTCTTTCATTGCTATATAAGTGTTCAATTTAAATTTACTATGTAAACGGACTCTCGGACGCAAGTAAATTTTTAAATTTTTAATTTCACAGGTAACGTCGTTTCGTCGGTTGTTGTCATCTCTCGTGTTGAGGCCGTAGATCGTGATGAGTAGAGCGGAAGCGGGCGATGCGGGGGTGGTAGTGAACGGAGTGCGTGTGCGCGTCTCGACCTCCATCTGCAACCCCGAGTATGACTGCGTGGTCTTGTTGCGGGACGCAGACAAGGTGGGATCAACGGTGCCGTCCGAAGTAGCTGTGGCTGTAGAGGCGTACGAGGCGCTCGACTCGAGCGCGCGCTCCGAGCCGTGCGTGGTGGCCTGTAGCGTAGCAGGGGGTGGGCGGGTCGTGATCGCGCCGATTGGGTCAATCTCACCGTACGATGATGTGCGCAGCGCGGGTGAAGCGGCGGCACGAGGCCTTAAGCGCGCTTTGGGAGCTGGTGCAAAGAAACCTTTGCTCGCGCTGCCCGCAGCGCCACTCGCGCGTTGGGAGCGTGCACCACTCGTCGCGCTGCTTGGCGCGCTCGAGGCGCTCTATGTGCCGCTGCAGCTCCGCGAACGTTACCCAACCGCCGCCGCCCCGCGCGCCATTAACCTCGGCGTCTACATCGACGGAACCAAGGAGGAAGCGGCGGGGTTGGTGCGAGCGGCGGCTGCACTTGAGCAAGCGCGCGCGCTGGCTCGTGACGTCGGTGGTGCAGACCCGGAACGCATGACGCCAACGGCTGCAGCGAAGTACATCAGAGATGCTCTCTCCGGTGTGCCACGAGTCACAGTGCATTTGATAGACGACCGGGAGACCATCTTAAGCGAGTACCCGCTGTTCGCTGCCGTCAGTCGTGCCGCCGATACAGTCCCGCGTCACAAAGGTATGTTATGTCACTATCATTCGACTCATCCCTCCAGTTTCCCTTCGATGTTGTCTCATCCCTCTTTCGTCTTTTCCAGGGTGTATCGCGTTCCTCGAGTACGTTCCATCGAGCTACAATACGACAGTCTACCTCGTCGGCAAGGTACGATTTCAAGCACCGTATTTCCTTAACGATTGTCCTAAAATGGGGTTTATGGCGTTATGAAACTTTCAAAACGAAGCGGGCATGTAACGAACCGCGATTGCACGGCGAAACCGTGCCCGTTCTTTTTAAAAATGCTCACATACCGCTTAGCTTACTGGAGCGCTAATAACAACTACATCTATTCTTAACGTTTAGGGCGTGACATACGACACGGGCGGCGCTGACGTGAAGACTGGAGGCGCTATGGCGAGCATGTCGTACGACAAGTGCGGCGCAGCTGCATGTGCTGGATTCGTTCACGCAGCCGCGGCGCTGGGCGCCCGCGTGCGTGTGATCGCGTCGCTCGCGCTCGTGCGCAATTCCATCGGCGAGGAATCATACGTTGCAGACGAAGTGATCGCATCACGAAGCGGCCTGCCTGTGTTGATAGGGAACACGGACGCAGAGGGGCGGATGGCGATGGCTGATTTACTCGAGGAGACGGCTCGCAGGGCAGAGCAGGAACGCGCGGCGGGCCGGACAGCTCACGTATACTCAATCGCGACACTGACGGGCCACGCGGCCCGCGCAGTTGGCCCGTACACGGCTTTGGTGGATAACGCAACGGCGCACGCGGAAGGCCACGCTACACAACTGGCGGCCTGTGGGGATGCGGTCGGCGAGGGGGCTGAGGTGTCGCGAATGAGACGCGAGGACATCGCGGCGCACTCTTGGTGTGGTGCGGCCCGGTTTGTCCCCGGCGCACTGTTACAGGCCAAGCCTGGGCCGTCGACGATGGTGTCACGCGGCCACCAGGGCCCAGCCGCGTTCCTCGCGGCGGTGGCTAACCTCACCGCCTCCACCGCGCCCCCCTACACGCATTTCGACATCGCGGGCTCCGCAGGTGACCACCCTGCCTCGCCCACCGCTGTGCCGCTCCTCACGCTCGCCGCTTACTACAAGCTCATCTAGACAACAACAAATTTGTCTTCAAACGATCGCGTCCTTCAATCATAAGTACACCCAAACGGGATAATAATATCATAGCTTAATGAAAAAAAATGAAAATAATAGGTAGGTGCATTATATTATAATTATAACATAATACATATTTTCAAATAAAGGGATTTTACAGAGATTTTTTGTTTTTTTATGGTAGGTATGGTCACAATAATTATTCTGAGCTAAAATTAATAACGATAGTTTTGATTTAAATACAGCACTGCAGATTTTATTAAGTTTTTATTAGTAAATTTATCTAATTTTGTTGGCAACACTGCACTGGTTGTCAAAAGGAACTGTCTGTTTTGTTTTTGTTGTGCTGCTGTAAAAATGATATTGTGATCTTGATATTTCCATTGCTGTTTAGAATTACCTGAGTAGGTACTTAGTTCTGTAAAAGCAAATCTAACCAAATCTAGTTTTCGTTCATCATGAGTCAGCGTCAACGAAAATCTCAAAACATAAATAGCTCAGAAATTGCGGAATCCGTCAAAGAATGCGTTCGATATGTAATCAACCGGGAAAGCAGTAAAATACCAATAAAACGGGCCGAAATCATTAAACATTTAACTAGTATTTGCCAAACTAGCTCCAATTATGTGAATGCAGTGATTATAGAGACAAATAAGATACTAAAACAGGTATGTAATTTTTATTTGCCGCCCTATGTTCTCCCGCAAAAACCTGTAGGAAACCGGTTAAATAGATATCCCGGTTACCAAGGATTCAAAGTATCCCTATACTAAGTTTTCTCAAAATCGGTCTCGTGATTTCAGAGCCTTTTTGCACTGACTTCCTATACCCAGCTCTCGACCTATTTCAACGCCTATTTCAAGCCAAAGCTTGTTACATCTAAGACATCATCAACTCTTACCATCACATGAAATGAAAGTTATCTGGACCAATTTCAAAAATTCTGTCTCCATTAGAAAGCTACATTCACCCTGAGTAACATAGGCTTCAAGAGTGATTCAAGAGGAAGATTTATATGTATAATACACACCCGTGCTAAGCCGGGACAGGCCGCTAGTAAGGTATATAAAAAAGAAGAAGCAAGCAAGTCTAATGGTTGCACTTTAGAATCCTACGTCACGATTTTGGGGGTAGGGAGGGGTGGGGGGAGGGGGGGAGTGTTGTACAACCCCCCTAACAACTTCCCCTCTTGAGCAGATGCGTAATTTAGAAAATACCATAAATATAATAATAATTTGGAGGTTATAATTTTGCTAAAATTTGAATATGTGTGGGCTCCAGCGCGACGCGAGGGCTGTAGCAGCAGCCCCTCAGCCCTTGCGTGACAAAAAGCAGCACCAGACACTCACCTTTGCAGCTTTGGCAGCAGTTTAGTCTTCGCAGCATAGTTTTATTTATGGATAGAATTAGGCACAATTGCGCGTAATCACGTTCTAACATTAACCTAACCTATCCAAGTCGGGGTGATCCGTATATTTTTTTCGAAGTTCAAGTAAGAATGTATAAAAACATTTTTTTCTCATTGCTCAACATAAAACTAGCAATAATGGTTAGCCCTGTTTCTCCTCTATCTCCTACAAGTCTTTTTTTATACAAATTCGTGACGTAGGATTCTAAAGTGCACCCAGTCTAATAATTGACAGCATCACAATAATTGTGCACCATGACTGCACGGGTCTGATATGTAGATTAATATGCCACAGTTATTGCGACCATATCAAACAGCGAAGCAAAGCTGTTTCCTGTGTGGTTCCTCAGCCTCTATGCAACCCCTGCACCGAGGGCTGTCAGTAACATGGGCGTAGCGAGGTACAGGCAGGGGGGGGCAGCTGCCCCCCCCCCCCCTAGAAGAGCGGTCGGTCACCAGTATAAGGCATAATACCTAAACTACGCGGTCTGCAGCACACAATCTCTACAGAGTTTAAAAGATTGGAAAACTAGAATCCCTAAAGAGTTGCAAAGGTTAATCAACTAAGCTAGTATTAGTTATGTTATGAAACAATGTTTAATTTGCGCAGATTATAAAATGAAGTTATATTCCGTTTTGTAAGTTAGATATTTTTTCATAAACTGAAAAAAATTAAAAACCGGTTATAGTGTCCCCACGAAAAATGAGGTTGGCGCATTTTTAAAGGGCTTGCTTTAGAGAAAAGTTTGAAAAAGACAAATTCGAATTTTGAAAGGTCTTTGCACGGTAGCGCGCAAAATGTGATTTTGCAGGTCTTTTTCACCGCACAACCTCGGAAAGGATCTATTTTGCGCGCAGATTTCTTACCGTGCAGACTTTTCAAAAATCGAATCTGTCTTATCCAAACTTTTCTATAAAGCAAGTCCTTTGAAAATGCGCCAACCTCATTCCTTTTTTTTTGTTCATGGCATCGAACCACGAAGTCTTGTTGCTCATCTGCCAAGCCCAAGCCGTGAATTATTCGATTTAGAGAGCGTTTGCATAGTTATTTACAAAAACGAGGAATCATATTGTATGATTTTTTCGCTATATACAGGCTGTTCCGAGGAGGGGGTATTAAGCCGAAAGGGGTTTGTTCTAGAGGTCTAGGCGAACAACTTTTGTTCTACGACTTTTGGAAATTCGAACTTTTTTTTTTGAATATTTGTGGTTGTATCACTGAAAAAAAAACCCCTATTTTTGTAAATAAAGGCAATTAATGTTAAGATTGTAGTGGTCCAAACTAAATAAAAGGGCAGATTAAGGCCAATGACCTCAAACTCTAAAAAACAGCTGATTTTCATGCAAACTTTAAACTCAACATTTTCGAAAACTACTTCATATTTCCAAAAGTTGTAAAACAAAAGTTGTTAGCCTAGACGTCTAGAACAACCCCTTTCGGCTTAATACCCCTATCTCGGAACATCGTGTATAGCGTACAAAAATATAACTACCCACTTTACGAAAGAAAATAAAAGTATAGGTTGAGGAGGGGTTACCTACGTGATTTCGAAACACTTTTTATCGAATGTTGTTTCGTCGATGACGTTCAATCGATCTTGCAATTGCGCGAAGGTTTAATCGAGCTAATTTTGTTTCACCGATGGTTCGTTTTATCGAAAATCTGTTTCTCGACAGCTCATTTAATCAATGGATTCTTTGACCTAAGTTTCTTTTAATCGAAGAATTATTTCATCGAAATTCTTTTAATCGATGAAATTATTCATCGACTTATTCATTTATCGAATAATAAATAATAAAGAATAATCGAAAAGATTTTAGAAAGTCGCGCCTTTGGGCATCTATTTAATACTAGAATATTGGAGAGTATTGGTAAAAAAATACTGGCAACACCTTGTGCTGAGTCTGTCGCACGCGCCAAAAGAATAATAGTTTTTTTTCTCGCTTGCACACTCCCGATTTCCTATGCGATGACGTAGGTTGGCCGAGGTAGTAGGGATTAGACATATGTACCTGACGAAGTATATTATTATACAATGATTCCCCGTAAGTTTAAAAAGAATCAATAATATTTAGTTACATTAAATACATTTGCTTGCCAGTTTACAGGTAAAACGCTAGCCACACCTGCCAGCTGAAAGGATATACTTAATTATTTCACAACTACCTACACCTGACTACATAAATTCTAGCCTACGCCTGCGAAAAAGTAATGTAATAAGTAAACTTATAAGTTTTTGCTCATTACTTTTTCGCAGGACTAATATTTAAATAAAATACTCTGTTAATATAAAATTTATATACTGTCGATATAAAATTTCTCGATTAAATGTACTATCGACGAGACGAATTTCGGCAGATCAATCAATCGGAGAATCAAACTGTCGCAGTAACATTTTTCGATGAAACGTACTATAGAGGAAACAAACTTCGGCAGATGAATCTTTCATAGTATAAAGGTGTCGAGCAATAATATCTTCGACTAATCGTCATCGACGAAACAACATTCGATAAAAAGTGTTTCGAAATCACGTAGGTAACCCGTTGAGGAGAGAGGTAAAATATATACCTCATTTTTTTGAATAATTGCACTGGGCAGCCGCGACGAAGATATTAATTTAACAACTGCAGAGTTAGTGGAAGTGGTACATAATGCCGAATTGAGTTTTCTACCGGAAAAATGCACCTAGCGTTTTCCTCGCTGTAGTGAGGTCCAAAATTGTGTGTTTCACTCGGCAGCAAAGTTTTTTTGCATTTTGTACCTTTGAAATCCTTACAACGCTCAGCATTCTATATTTAACCCTCTCGCTGCGCTCGTGGTTCAATCCTAGAATGCTTCGCTAGCTCAGGTTTCAATACAAGTAGGTACTCGCTGCAAAAACCAACTTTGCAGCCTTGCATAACAAACGTACACCGGAAAATTGTCCAAAAAAAATATTGTAAGAGAAGTTTTTAATAGATTTTGTGAAGAACCGCGCGCGTAATAAAGGTATTTTTATTTTTACTTTTCTCCACTACCAATCTCCTCTACTCATATGTAAAAAACCGCGATTAAAAAAAATAGTCTTAGATTTTCTTTGTCTGCCCCCCCCCCCTACATAGAATCCTGACTACGCCCTTGGTCAGTAATGCAATTTTAAACAAGTGTTTAGTGAGGGGGATCGTTATTCATGTCCTGCTAAACTACCTTAATAACTCCCCTGGTGTCCACATTCCAGGTATATGGCTACAAGCTTGTGCAAGTGGAGTCCAAGAGTGGAATCCAGTACATCGTGGTGCTGGACGAGGAATGCAAGTCCCTGCCGTCAACAGCAGCCAATGCTCAACACAAACAGATTTTAATAGCTGCTCTTACACATATATTCATGACTGGAGGACCAGTTAAAGAAGGTAACCTGTATTAAAATAAATATTGCAAAATGTTGCGCACATTACCATCGAGCTCCAAACTAATCAACTAGGCTTGTGCTATGGGTACTTGACAATGGATATACTACATAACATACGTTTTTTTTCGTAAATACATTCATAATAATATGTATGTTATGGATATCCATACAATACATATATAGATAACATCTTTTTTATCTTTTCGTATAGTGGTAACCCTCAACCTAGTGTTAGAGTTTTGAGGTTGCTAAGGCCTCTAACTTGACGTAACAACTGATATCTGCACACTTTTTAAACTTACATGATTTCCGTCGAATCATTTTTTTTAGACATGGGTCTAGATCGCGTTATAGATAATAATTTTTATTAATTACCTCGACGTTTCGGCAAACGGGTTACACCGGCCATGGTCCCGAGAAGACAAACGATAACGAAAGATAACTGCTATCTGATATAACAACCAAGATCAATTGCTTAATATGTCTTCCGAAGCATGGAGCAGCACTGACATTAAAAAACCCGGCCAAGTGCGAAACTCGCGCACGAAGGGTTCCATACCACTATCACAATTGGGTACGGAACCCTAAAATGGTTTACAACAACTTTGATTCAAAGAAAATCTGAAACTTATAAGAAACTCTTTGGACAGTAAGGCAGACTAGTATATTTGACAGATAGGGCAGCCATTTTGAATTCCATGACCAACTCGATTTGACTTGACCAATCAGAAGCGACCTCACATCGTACTAGAATTCCTTTGTAGTTTTTGAAACACGTTTGTTGTATGGGAGCCCTTTTTAAATAATTGTGTTATTTTGTTTTTAGTATTTGTTCTTGTAGCGGCAACCGAAATACATCTTCTGTGAAAATTTCAACCTTCTAGCTATTACGGTTCATGAGATACAGCCTGGTGACAGACGGACAGACGGACGGACGGACAGACAGACAGACAGACAGACAGACAGACAGACAGACAGCGAAGTCTCAGTAATAGGGTCCCGTTTTTACCTTTAGGTACGGAACCCTAAAAACGAAGTATTTAATTTGTTTCAAGGTGCCTTAATTGGGCACGCTTTGCAAATCGAGTCCTGCTGAGGTAAATACAAGAATTTTGAAGGTTCATCTTCATTTCAATAAACTGATACATTTTTGTAATACATTTCAGATGAAATGTGGAAGTTCCTATCAGAGGCTGGTCTGTTGGAAGAGACCGATCATGGAATTAGGAAGATCCTTATTAGCACATTCACTAAACAAATGTACTTGACATATTCAAAGGTAATTCATATTAAAGACTTAAGAGGATAGTCTCCATTCTCTTTCTCCATACAAACGTAGTTTAAATTTTCCTCCCTGGATAAATAATTTCTAATTAAAATAATAATAAAAAATAAAAAAATAAAAAGGTAGATGCATAAGGAAGGGCGGGGCTATTCCGTCACAAAAACAAAAGCCTAATGTGTACACCTTTGTAATCTCGTTTAATAATGAAGCTCCTGTAAATTAAACAAATGTATCCCAGAAAGTAGTTGTCCGTTGTTCTGTACATCATATTTTTAGTGCAGTAAACCTGTGTCAAGGTTGGAAAAATATCAAATTTCTTGAGAAAGGTGAAAACTGACTTAATATCCCCGTGCGGGGTTATTACGTCAAACGCAATTACATACGCCATCTGTGAAGCGATTTTAGCAAGTCTGAGCTTTACACAATAATGACCATAGAAATCGTTGGTATTTGCACTTTATTGGGCTGTAATAAGGATCAGTTTCGAGGAAAAATTCGTTTATTTTTCTGTGGGGCTATTACGTCGATGCTCCATACACACTAGAGATGGGGTCATAATAATTATCGATAAACAAACCAAACACTAAATAAAACAACAAAATACAAAAAATATATACTTAAGTACAGAGGTTAACATTTTAAACCTAAACTTACTTAATTACTAAGATAACATTTTTAAAGAGTATCTTTAAACATTTATAAATATTTTTATAATAGGACTCAGAGTATTCGAAAATCAACAATTAAAAATAAGTATTTATTGTGGTTCTCGGAATTCCATATACTTGTGCTGCTTGGCTACTAGTCATCCTATCATTTTTGACATCTTCAACAGCTTGCTTGAGTTGAAATTCTGTGTAACTTTTTTCTTTTATACGCTTATAACTTCAGACCATCTAAAACAATAATTAATAAAATCTGATAATTTGCCATTCCATCTTCTACCTATCTTCTACAGGGTGCTCCGATGAGGGGGTATTAAGCCGAAAGGGAGTTGTTCTAGAGGTCTAGGCGAACAACTTTTGTTCTACAAGTTTTGGAAATTCGAAGTAATTTTCGAAAATTTTGAGTTTCAAGTTTGCATGAAAATCAGCTGTTTTTTAGAGTTAAAGGTCATTGGCCTTAAGGTGCCCTTTTATTTAATTTTGACCACTCCAGTCTAAACATTAATTGCCTTTTTTTTTTACAAAAACAGCTGTTTTTTTTTAGTGATACAACTTTAAAATTTTCGAAAAAAAAGTTCGAATTTCCAAAATTCTTACAATAAAAGTTGTTCGCCTAGACCTCTAGAACAACCCCTTTTCGGCTTAATACCCCCTCGTCGAAACATCCTGTATAATATAAAAATGAATCGCTAAATGTGTTGCTAAATGTAAGGGTATAATAAAGAATGTTTTAAATATTTATGCAATAAAACTTAATTCTTCAAAAATGTATGAAATGAAATTAAGTACCTACCTAAATAAAAATTAACTTTACTTATTTTATGTCAAAAAATATTTTATCGATATTGTTAAAAAACAGCAAGTAAATAACTTTATACAATAATCGACCTATGGACATCACTAGTATTTTGTAACTTCATAGAAAAACGAAGGGGCTATTAAGTCACTAAATTCGACTTAATTTCCCCGCCATCAAAATTTCGGGGGTTATTACGTTAGACTCAATAACAACGCGAAATCATAGCATATCATTAAGCTAATTATCTACAAGGAATCTCAAGTTCGTAAAATCGTCACTTACCTTGCAAAAGCTTTGAAAAAACCACGCACACTAATTAAAATAAAAGAAAATTGAAGAGCATTTACGCGTGTCGGTGCATCCAAAATGGCGACTATGAAAAAATGCTTGTCAATCAAACAGAACACGCGCAAATAGCGCCATCTAGTATATATCATAGGTAAAACCTTTTTCTCTATCTGTACATAGATGTCACTTCTGGCTAAAAGTGAAATTGGACGTGAAAAGACCGTTTGACGTAATGGCCCCGCGATGTAATAGCCCCGCTCTTCCTTAGTCATGACAGATATAAGTTTTATGGCAAAAACATATTTGCTCTAATGTCTTTATCCAGGGAGGAAAATTTAAACTACGTTTGTATGGAGAAAGAGAATGGAGATTATCCTCTTAAGCTGTTTAGCCCTGGGCCCCGGCATAGTGTGCCGCATCGCACCCCAGCTCAAGAAAATGCTCTTTGCCACACAAATTATTGGTCACCCATCCAAGTAATGACCGCGCCAAGTGTTGTTTAACCCGGACGATTAGCGCAGCTAGGCCAATGAGCTCCACAATAATTAAACTAACTAATTATTAATAACAATAATGGTAATTTTAACTAGAAATATATTACAAGGAGAAATCCATCATAAAAAAATCCACCATGACAGGATTCGTTACCCTGGTGAGTGCGCTAAACACTGGGCCACAGGGGAACCCACGTGACATGGTGAATAAACATTTGCGCTCTCTCCCTGTTTTTTGATGATGCATTATTTCTCCTTGTAAAATATTTCTAGTAAAAAGGCCTCGAGCAACAAAAACAAAAAAATAGTATATTATGCAACTAGTGAATAAAAGACGGATTTAGTGCGAGGGCCGTAGATGAATCACGAGCAAGTGAAGGATTCAAACGACTGAATCACGACCGTAGGGAGTGATTCATGATAATTGAATCACGAGCGTAGCGAGTAATTCAAGTGTTAGAATCCTGAGCGACGCCAGTGGTTCATGGCCCTCAATCTAAATCCGTACTTTATTCAAGAGTTGCATACTATACTTTATACCATGACTACGAGGAAAAAAACCGGTCAAGTGCGAGTCGGACTCGCGTCGCGTACGAAGGTTTCCGTACCACTATCACAAATTTCGGAACCCTAAAATGAACACTGGAGCGGCAACCAATCCGTGAACGCAACGCGAACGTTAAATGTCTCAGTCTCAATGCATCACTAGATAGTAAAAAGTGCTGGGTGCTATGTCAAAATCACATAAAAGTTTTTTTATCTATTTGTTGTTATAGCGGCTAAAGAAATACATCTACTGTGAAAATTTCAACTGTCTAGCTATCACAGTTTATGAGATAAAGCCTGGTGACAGACGGACAGACAGACGGCAAAGTATCAGTAAAAATGTTCCGTTTTTATCCTTTGGGTACGGAACCCTAAAAAGAATTTGTATGTCGAGTATTCTTAGCGCAAGGAGTTTGTATAAAGTTTTTTTTCACGCAAGGAGGTTGTATATGCATTTAGTTAGATGGACGACGAGTAAATTGTGTTCTAAATTCAAAATTCAAACAGCGTGAGTAAAAGTCCTTTTTAGGGTTCCGTACCTAAAGGTAAAAACGGGACCCTATTACTGAGACTACGCTGTCTGTCTGTCTGTCTGTCCGTCCGTCCGTCTGTCCGTCTGTCACCAGGCTGTATCTCATGAACCGTAATAGCTAGAAGGTTGAAATTTTCACAGAAGATGTATTTCGGTTGCCGCTACAACAACAAATACTAAAAACAAAATAAAACAATTATTTAAAAGGGGGTCCCATACAACAAACGTGTTTCAAAAATAACAAGGAGTTTAGTACAATGTGAGGTCCCTTCTGATTGGTCAGGACAAATCGAGTTGGTCATGGAATTCAAAATGGCTGCCCTATCTTTCAAATATACCAGTATGCCTTAATTACCAAAGAGTTTCTTTTATGTTTAAGATTTTCTTTGTGCCAAGGTTTTTTTTTTTTGAGTGATTCGGTCGTTTGATGGGAGTAAGAATCAAAGATAAATATTTCATATTTTCCTATAAAATTTAAAAATTGATTGTTGTAAACCATTTTAGGGTTCCGTATCCAATTGTGATAGTGGTACGGAACCCTTTATGCGCGAGTGTCGCACTTGCCCCGTTTTTATTCACTGTTTAGCGTGAATAAAATAAGCTTTTAAGAGGGTGAGTGGTATAAATAATAGTACGGTAAATCATGAGAAATGCTTTATGCTCCTGAGGGCCGGTCTAAATAACACACCCTTTCTCATCAGAGCGATGTTCCCAGTTGCATCCCTCTCGGGAGCCCGGGGTCTGCTTAACCCCAAATTGTTTTCTTTTTGGGTTGACGCAGTCGGTAAGTCATCATTGACCATACCTTCTGCAATTATACTTGGGAATCTTTTTACGGCCGGCCGCCCGCGCCTGCCTGACACCAACACTCTTAGGGATCAAGCAGTTTATCCGCCACCGCGCGGTGAGAACTTAAGGTTTGCTAATCTTCCTCAGATCCCTTAGTCGCCTATTACGACACCAACGGGAAGAGAGGGGGGAACCCTATTCTGTGCTGAGGCTACATGGCTAAATCACACCGTATATATGTGAATTTTCAAGAAAATATCCTGTTGTTTAAGGTTGGTGATGGAGATCTGGCAAAAAACGTGTTTGAATGGGGACAGAGAGCTACTGAGGAGGTGCCTAAAATGTTCCTGTTGAAGAAAATGGCAGAGGTAAATCTAAAAACATGGCATAATTGTATTTATGGAAGATAATCCAAAATGTAAATGTTGTAAAAAGTAAAGAATAAAGTTTGTAAGTAAGAAATAAATCATGCTGAGCTGTTTTGAGAAATGCTAATTTTGAGAAGTGCACATTATGAGAATTGGCCCTTGTGAGAAAAGCACATTCTGCAAACATTTTTAGTAGAGTGATCATTTTGCGAACTGCGCCTTTTGCGTCAGAGCCGTTTTATATTATTTCACATCAAATTCTGCGCTGGAATAATGTAAACTGGAAATTATAGAACTGGAATCAAGCCAATCATGTTTTGTCTTTCAGGCTTTCGACAAAAACGTGGATCATTGGTGTGAGCAATACAAAGAGGCCTTCGAAGAAAGTGGAGAAGAAATCGTAGCCGTATAGACTTCGTTCAAGTGATGATTATAATGATTCTTTGATGTTAAACAAGTACCTTACAAGTACATGTAAATTAAGTATGAATAAATATAAGTTTTTCTAATTTCAGCTTTTATTTGTATGGTATGTCTTATTCCCATAGTTTCCAGATAGTTTCCACTGAAGCGGAGCATGATTTATTGGCCAATCACAACGCTCGAAATCTTCACTCCGCATAAGTGGAAGATTTGAATCTTACTGATCAGATCTCGACTCAATGGAAATGCTTGCCACTTTTCGCTGCTCCTCTCCGCTTTAGTCGAAACCTTCTATACTTATCTATAAAATGCTTTGTCCTGCCTGGCTGACGTGATCAACGCACAGACTTTACCGATGATGGTAGAGTACTTTGGAGTGTACTAGAATAATAAGAAAGGGTTTTTTTGGAATTTCCAAGAAACAGGATCGGGACTTATGCATGTAAATCGCGGGACACAGCTAGTGCACCCATAAAATGCTGCCCGGTCGTATTGAACTAGCGAAAGAGATGAAAATAAAAACGTAATACAAAATAGAGGTTTTTACCCTTAAATGGGGTAGAGAAACAACTTTACGTTTTTCTGTGCCGTCACTGTCTTATTGACGTTTCTATATTATATCAACGTCACTGTCATAGCCCGCCCGCAGCTGCGACGCTACCGCGGATGTATCGTCGCTTTCAACTGACAGTCGACTCGCTGTCAAAATGACAGTTGACAGCAAACAGCTGGTCAAAAGCGTTCCGTTTCACACTTAGTTTCGAGACTGATATTTAATGAATAGAATGAAATAAATTCTAAATACTTTTAAATGGAAGTAATTAACATTTTTTAACAAATTAAAATAACAATTGTCTTTTCTATACCTTTTAATATATAAATTTGTAATGTATTATATTTAGAATATATTTCATTCTGTTCAGTAAATAAGTGTCTCGAAACTAAGTGTGAAACGGAACGCTTTTGACAAGCTGTTTGCTGTCAACTGTCATTTTGACAGCGAGTCGACTGTCGAGTTGAAAGATCCGCGGTAGCATTCCTGATTTTTCCGCTGGCTGGCAAGTTGAGCACTTGTTGTGTTCTCAATTAAATAATTTAAAAACTCGTTAATTACAACGAGTTCAATTAAAAGCACCTTGTGCATTAACTCTGTGTAAAGAAGACCAAAGTGTAATTTCCAAAATGTCTCAAGCAACAACAGCACCTCCAAAAGAACGCTATATTCCGAATACACTGAAATTCGCTTTCGGTGGCCTTGCCGGGTAAGAAAGTTTGATTTATTTTAAGATATTTTATCGTCCTTTACCGTGAACCAATGTCATTACCATTTCCTATAAAGTTTACTCCAGTTTATATCCGTTTATTTCACATAACAATGCATTACTCAGTTGCAAAATACTAATAAAATTCGTTCATATGGAACTACAATCTGTTAGCAATGCCTTACTAATAACTTTACTCCACACTGGTCAGACGACCTCGACTCATATAGAATGTTTCTATTAGTTTATCATGGACTCTTACATAATTTATTTGACCATTGATAATAATCGTTAGTATTCTCTGTTATCAAAGTTATGAAGAAGACATTTTTTGTACATAGGTACCTATATTAGAATTTCACGACTTGAACAGGCACTAGAACTACCAGAAAAAGCTACCTATCTAAAGTCTAAACAGTTTATTAACTCTGGATGATTTAATATGGCAAGAACTTTAAATCAATGCAATCCAAGTTGCTTCTTTTTCTTGCTTCAAGTTGCTGTAGATAGGTACATTATTAGATGAGCATTGAGATTGCCTAGTGGACCCTGGGCTCTCGAGAAGGATGCAACCTGGAAAATCGCTTGGATGATGATGATGAGATTGCCTAGCACCTAAACTACCCCTCAACTTAGTAAAAAAATACTTGAAAATAACTGAGTGGTACTTATTAAATCAGTTCTGTCCTGTCAACACGGTCATCTAAACTTGAAGTGTTTACCCAGCCCAGCTCAGTTAACTAAACAGAAATACTTCAACACATCATTGAATAAGCTAAGATTGACACAATATACCTTGCCTATGATGCTTACTGATAAACAAATGACTACAAACAAAATCTCTGTAAAAGTATCAGGCCATTTGATTTTAATTGGCACCAAGGCTAAGGAATACATTACTGTTTTAATTCTTAACGTACTATGCTTTTGACTTGAGTTATAGCATGCCTTGACTTGCAACATGATCTTCTTTTTGTGTAGTGATGTTGCTTACCTATTGTTACAGTTTTCAGGCCTCTAACTTGAGATAACAACTGCTATCAGAGATATTAACCTACTTAATGAATGTGCCTTCTGAAGTACAAACTCAATAAAATGTTTTTTTTTGCCACAAATTATGGTAAAAAAATCACTCACTCATCCAACCGCGCCAGGCGTTGCTTAACCTTCACGAAAATAAATAAATAAATAATAAAAAAAAAAGCCAATGAGCTCCTCCAAGCAGCTTTAAACTTAATGAACTAAAATTTAGTCTTTACATAACTCCATGATGACAATCCACAGTGTGGCATAGGTAACACAGTCAAAAATCTTGACTTATTACTTTTTTATTTCCAGCATGGCTGCTACTTGTGTAGTGCAGCCTCTAGACCTAATCAAGACCCGCATGCAGCTCAGCGGAGGTGGTAAATCTTCTTTCGCTGTAGCAGGAGAGATCGTGTCGAGAGAAGGGTTCTTCTCGTTGTACACTGGATTGTCAGCGGGCTTGTTACGACAGGCAACTTACACTACGACCAGACTTGGAGTGTACCAGTACTTGTTCGATGCTTATAGAGAGTGAGTACTTTTAACAATATCTATGCAAAACCGGCCTAATAATAATAGGCCTTTTCATCTGTTTTTAGATTATTTATTAATTGATGCCATTTATGGCGCTGTAGTGCCCGGGACATTGTTAGGTGGAGTAGCTTGCCCAGCACCTATACCACCCTCCCAGCCTAGTCAGCCATGCCCAGAGGAAAGAACAGGTCAATCAATACTCTCGTCACGTCTTCCTCACGATGTTTTCCTTTACCATAAGAGTGATGTTAATAAGGCACATAAGTTTTTATTAATGAAAATGACATTGGTGCGTGGTCGGCCAGGATTCGAACGCACGACCGTTGGAATGAAAGTCGAGATATCTACCACTAGACCAACACCACAAAACCGGCGTAAGTCGCTAGTAATATTATAGACGCAAAAGTTTGTGAGGATGTTTGTTATTCATCCACTCAAAAAGTACTGAACCAATTACGATGCATCTCGGATTGTAGATGGCTGAAAATCTGGTTCAACACATATGCTATTTTTTATCCCGAAATTCTAATGTAAAACACGCTATTTAGTACATAGTAACTCGATGAGACACGCCCATATTTTGACGTCAAAGTAGGTAACATTTCACTGTAATGTTTTTCAAAACAATAATTTCCCTATGAATCAATCAATCACCTATCAAACGCAATCAATGGCCTATTTTTAATATATTTTATCTAAATTGGGTAATTAGCTGATTTTGCTCATGAGATCAGCAAATTACGTTACTGAGCTACAAGATTAGAGTCATACTTATGGCAATTTTCAAAAATCGTAACTGTATAGCTATATCGTTACTAATTTTCAGTGTTACAACTCAATACCAGCGAACCAACATGGTTAGGTTAGCTGGAGACATGGAATAGCACATAGCTCCCTAGGATCGGTCCCCTAGGGCGGGACTTAGCGGATGAAACCGCGAAATGCCACTATCAATAGATATAACCATGGCCCTATTCTATAAAAAGTGAGCGACTACTACAGTAAATCGCTTGCTACAGTAAAAGACACATCTAGCTAGAAGAGCTTTTCTCAACATCACTTCGAAAATCTTTATCAGATCTTACCAATTTTTTACTGTGACAGAACCCTTATGTAATTCTATCTTCTCCATTGATACCAATAATAAGGTTACCTACAATATCTGTATCCAAAGTTTTTAGTTATAATCCACGTGTTATTGTCTGACTGACCCGTGGCGCTTCATGAAAATCTGTTTATTTTTTATTTCGGTAATTATATAAAAGTGACCTTTGACATACAGAAGGCCAACTTCTTATTAGGTAAATATTTTTGATATGTAAGTAGGTAAAATGATTTTTTTTTAATAATCGCGTGATATCGCATACTGCATACCTAACTACACGCCTACACGCAATGTTTAACCTTCAGTGCAACTTTGCCTACATACATTGCAGCCTAAATTTTCATACTTAATAAGAAAGGATACCTAATACTCTATTTTAAGTGCTTAAGCTTGCACTGGGCTTTCATAGAAATATTTTAAAGAAACAATAATTCTGCAAAAACACAACGCACGATAGACGCAGGGCTGGATTCGAACCCGCATCTTACTCAATCCGGGAGCACGACTTGACCAATTAGTCTACCGGCGCGGCGTCTCGGATACCTACTCGTATCCTTTTCTAGGGATACCTGGTGACAGACAGACGGACGAGTCAGAGTCTTAGGGCTATATTTCACCGGGACACCATGGCGGCGCAACCAGTCGCCGCTACCAACAAAATGTATGCAGCTTTGATGCAGCTCTATAGAGAGTTACTCACTTGGTGTCCGTTTGGTGGCGCAACCAATTACACGAGCTGTATACATTTTGTTGGTAGCGGCGACTGGTTGCGCCGCCATGGTGTCCCATTGAAATATAGCCCTTAGTAATAGGATCTCGTTTTTAATAGAGATGGGCCGACTAGTCGGGAAAGCCGACTAGTCGGCAGTTTAACCGACTAGTCGGCACCCGCCGACAACAACAATAACAGTAACAATTATGCAATAATATCAATATTTCTTTAATTAGAAGTACAGTTTAGAAGGTGGGTAGTCAAAAAAACGTAAACAAAACACGTCATAGCTTACATACATCATCTAAACATCTAAAATGTCATCATGACTCATTGACTATGCCTCAGCTCCATTTTTTTTTTGAGTTTTTCTAACTTTTATTTTTATTTCAACTATTTTTTGGAAGTTTTACTATAGCTTTCGAAGTGCAAATTTATCCAAAAATAGCAACAATCACCGAGTGATCATTATTAACCCAAATATCTCGGAATTATAATGATCTGCATTGCCGACTAGTCGGCAATTTTGGAACCGACTAGTCGGCTAGTCTGCTAGTCGGCAGAACCCTTAGTCGGCCCATCTCTAGTTTTTAACCTTTGGGTACGGAACCCTAAAAATGTGTGAAAATGCATTACTACAGCTTATCTCTCACTTCACTTGACTTTGAAAACTGTTAATCCCCCAAAAACGCGTCACAAATATTAAGAGAATTATACAGTGTGAAGCATTTAAAGCGGCCTTCAGGGGGATAATTTAGGGTGATTATTTTTTAGCAAAAAGACATTGAGATGATGATACATTTTACCTTGTAAAATATTTCTAGTAGAAATACGTTGAGCAATAAAAACAAAGAAATATTAAAAAGACAATGTTCAATTCCTGGTTACGGTAATTAATTTTTCAAAAACCTAATATGCCATTTCAGTATATGACAAAGTGTGTGTGTATGTGTGTGTGTCTGTATGTTTGTAATGAATAAACTCAAAAACTACCTGACCGATTTCAAAAATTCTTTCACCAAAAGAAAACTACATTATCGAGGAGTAACATAGGCTGTGATAGGCTACATTTGATCCCGATATTCCTTCGGGATCGGGACTTACGCTGGTGAAACCGCGAGACGCCGCTAGTAACAAATAATTATAAAAACAAGCCACATTGACAATAGACTAGACCTTGCTGAGTATATTTCAACTGGGATTAATTCCGTCACAGTCGGGTTTCCTCATAACTGTTCTAAAATAGCACCAACGACGCTGTTATACGTCACTACTCGAGCCGACCTTCGCCGTACCAATGAAATGGGTAAATTGTAACGTCGGTTTGAACCACTTCTGTTATGTACTAGACTAGCTGTGTCCCGCGGTTTTACCCGTATTAATCCCGATCCCGTGGGAAAAGTTTTTCAATAATCTTTTCTTATCGGATGCCTACATCGTATAAAAACACACCCCAATTTAGCCCTCAGTCAGTCAGTCAGGCCAATGCATTTTATAGATAAAGATTTGATAGATGCGTTATCTATGTACTAGCCAACCCTTTGCACTTCGTATCGCCATGGGGCCTACCTATCTATATATACCTATAAGAAAATATAATTTATGTGTTCTTACATATGTTACATAACTGATACAAAATAGTAAGAATGTCTCTTTCATCTACAATCACAATAACTATAAAATATATCATCGAAGTCGTAAAATTAATGATAAGGTAACAATCAATAGGTCATCTCACCTTAATAAACTAAATTAAGATTAAAAGAATCGGGTCAACTTAATTTTATAAACTGAAATAAACTTTTGGACAAATTATTTTATATAAGTATATAACTTTGGGTATTTCTAAAAAGTGACAGTGTTTTCATCTAGCTACATAATAAAACAATATAAATAAATAAATTCAGTGACATCACACAGCGCCATCTAGCCCCATGGTAAGCTACTAAGCTTATGTTACGGTGACTAGACAACGGATGTAATACATTTATTTATTTTTCTTTTGTAAATAAGTGCATACATATTATACATAGAGACAACCAGACCAAAAATAAATATTTATTTTTAAGCATAAATACTTCCACCCGGCGGGAATCGAACTCACAGCCTTCTGCATTGCAGTTGGGCCTTCGCCTGATGCACCACAAAGGTTGTCAAACTAATAAATACATAATATACAGGAAGAGCAGCTGCGTATATAGGTTGTTCTACACGTCTAGGCGGACAACTTTTGTTCTATGACTTCTAGAAATTCTAAATAGTTATTGAACATTTTGAGTTTAAAGTTTACTTGAGAGTCAGCTGTTTCTGAGGGTTGGAGGTCATTGACCTTAAATAGCCATTCTATTCAGTTTGGACTACATATACTACAATTTCAATAAACATTAATAGCCATTATTTAAATAAAAACAGATGTATTAAAGATAACTTCAGCGTTTTAAAAATAAAACGAATTACAAGAAAAATAGTAAAATGCTGCTGTACCATAAATTTCAATAGTAAAACTGCGTGACTGAAATAATAGTATTGTTTTAAATCAATAAATAACATACCTAATGGATTTCTATCGTTTTGTATTCATAACATAGTAGTTCAATGTTTAAAATCTCAAGGGTAAACGAAAGACTGACTTAAGATGTGATATACCGTCCAATGTCTTGGATAATACATACATACCTACGTCCTATTTGTCCTTTACATAAGATATCCATTTTGAAAACATTTTGAGTACATTTTAAGAGGACTACAAGTAAATAAATAGTCGTTAATCCTAGACTGGTTATCCACAGTCACTTAAGAGGATAGTCTCCATTCTCTTTTTCCATACAAACCTAGTTTACATTTTCCTCCCTGGATAAAGACATTAGAGCAAATATGTTTATCCCATAAAACTTATATCTGTCATGACAATGCATCTAAGTACCTTTTTATTTTCTAATTACAATAATAAGAATAAAAAAATGAAAGAAAAAAAAAGGTAGATGCATTGTCATGACAGATATAAGTTTTATGGCATAAACATATTTGCTCTAATGTAGGGATGTCTAATGTCTTTATCCAGGGAGGAAAATGTAAACTACGTTTGTATGGAGAAAGAGAATGGAGACTATCCTCTTAAGGGAGCGAGTGATGTGAAATGACGATCTAAGATACCATTTTTACAGGTGTAAAATAAGCTTCAAATAGGTACCTGTTTTTAGGGTTTCGTAGTCAACATCAAGAAACCCTTATAGTTTCGTCATGTCTATCTTTCCGCGACTTTTCCCAGAGAAACTGAGAAAAGTCGCGGCAATTTCTAAATTGTTACTTTTTTAAATCTATAAGATTAATTTGAAATGGACCTTTCTTAGTGAAATAATAAAAAAGTTACGTCATTAAGTTCAAAAGATTACAAAGTAATGTCTAAGTTTCAACTAAATCCAATTAAGTTTTTTGCTACATGCTTTCCAGAATTTTGCACCCAACAGGACTTGAACCTGCAATCTTACAAAACCGTTGCAACGCGCTTCCAAAACATTTGCAAAACATTCAAAACTAGTCATCCAAATGTTAGAAACACTTTAAAATAAAAATAAATTTATTTCTAAATCTATAAAATAGGCGAGCATTGCCTATGCAAGGTTTCATATTCATATTTTAGCATCTAGATCGTATATCGTATAATTGTCTTGTCGTATTACAAGCTCAAATTGAACAAATGAACACATCAAGTGTAACTATAAACACAATAATATACCTATAGGTAGGAACCGAACAAACTCGGTGTCACTGACCTTATTGTCTTCGCTGATAACACATTGTATGATAAATACTTAGCTTACATTATGTAACTTATAAATAACTTAAAACATATTGCGTAAAAGTACACACAGTGCCATCTAGCAACTTGGTTGAAGTATGATTGTCAGACTACGCCCGATATAGCCGCTCTATCTCCAGTTTCAGAGATTACACATCGATATATGACGATTATGTGACAGGTTTTCAAGACAAAACTATCGAACTTTATCAGTAATCGGCGGATAAATCGATTCTTAACTGAGATACAGTGACAGACTTTCTTAAAGGTCGCGCAATATAGCGGTTAACTTCTGAAACAACTCATCTAGATTATATATGTTATGGCGTCCTCGACTATGGGCAAAAATTAGGCATAGGATAATTACTTTTAGCATTGTTTCAACGCTCAACGTTTCGAGACCTTCACAGGTCCCTTTTTCAGGATAAGATAGGATTCTTCAATCCTGAAGAAGAGATTCAGAATAAACACTACGCGATTAAAACCGAAAAATGTCTTTAATAAAGGGATAATTCAAGCTTGTACCTCGCTGTAAGCTGTACCATTTTAGTACCTCGCTAGTAATGTTTTGCATCGTATTCCAGACGAAACGGAGGTGCAGCTCCAGGGTTCGGCACCAAGACGCTTCTAGGTATAGCGGCTGGATCCATCGGAGCCTTCGTCGGCACCCCGGCGGAGGTGGCTCTCATCAGGATGACGGCAGACGGCAGGCTGCCCAAGGAACAGAGGAGGAACTATAAGAATGTTGCTGATGCTTTGATTAGGTAAGGTTTATGTGAGCTGGGGTATCCTGGGTTCTCGGCACCAAATTGTTAATATTATTAAAGAGCCCAAAGATCTTTTACTATTTAAAGCTAAAGCATTAGCCTTATTAATTGACGAGTAGGGTCAGAGTAATTTTATCACTTTTTGTTTCTGTCTGACAAACTGACAACTTTGAAAGTTCTTGTCGCGGAAAAAAACATATAGCCTTATTAATAAACGCGGAGTAAGGTCGGAGTAGTGAGAACATGCTTTATCTTTTTTCCAAGAACTTTCAAAGTTGATAGACAAAAACAAAAAACAGTATAATTACTCCGACCTTAGGTACTGCACGTTTATTAATAAGGCTAAAAGCGTGTTCTCAGTACTCCATGTTTATTGATTTTTCACATCTGATCGAGAATATAAAAATAAAATAAATAAAACCCAAACGCCACAATATAAAACTAATAAATAAATCACCAACCGAATCAACTAACGTTTCACCTTTTGACAACCGAAACCGAAATCAAATCGTCACTTTACGATATCTACCCATTACGACATCCCATAACCTGCGTTAAGAACGTGGCGACTGTTACCATTTCCATACAAACTTAATACCAAAATAAATTATGAAAAATTTAGTTTTCTACCTTAATATCGATATTATTCGGATTAAGATTTTACTTTTAAAGGGTCCCCACCGCAAGGTTTTCCAAAATATAAATTCGAAATGAAATAAAACGGAGAAACATTTTTATTGAAAAATGTTTCTCCGTTTTATTTGAATGAATTGAAATGGTAACAATCGCCACGTTCTTAAGGACCAGCGTTGTAATTACAGGATAGTGAGAGAGGAAGGTGTATTGAAGCTGTGGAGGGGAGCCACCCCGACCGTGGGCCGCGCTATGGTGGTCAACGCCGCGCAGCTCAGTACATACTCACAGGTGAGTAGACCAGCGGTCTCTCTCGAGGAGTAAAGTCCTCGAATGGCGACCATGGTGAATGATGAAAGACCACCTACTTGTTGAATTAACGACACGAAATGGCTCTGGGTAGAGTGTGTTTTGTGGTCTAAAACTGTATCATTATTTGATTTAAAATCAGAGACGGTGTATTTATTGATTAACTATCTAGACAAAAAGATACCGGATATGGACACTAGCAGCGCCTCGCCGTTTTAGCCGCGTAAGACCTGATCACGCGGGAATATCGGGAAAAATGTAGCCTATGGGTTATTCCAGGCATACATCTATCTGCATAGGTACCAACAAACACACATAGGTACCCATTCATCTTTATAATATCATTAGGATACGATTTAGAACGTTTTTTACGTCAACAATTTAGACGTACTAGATAAGCCAAATACGATATCGCATAATTGTATGATCCTCGAGCTATTAGCTATGATATGATACCATTATCTGATTACGTCTGCCACGAAAATATGGGAAAATTGTAACCAAAACTACATAATATAATTACGTTGCATTCTTCTTTATTTAGTACTAGCTGCGTCCCGCGGTTTCACCTGCGTAAGTCCTGATCCCGTAGGAATATCGGGATCAAAAGTAGCCTATGTTACTCAGGGTGAATGTAGCTTTCTAATTTTTGAAATCGGCACAGTAGTTTTTGAGTTTATTCATAACAAACATACAAACACACACAAAAATACAAATCTTTCCTCCTTACAATATTAGTGTAGATTAAATAAAGTCGCTTTCCGCTCACAAAAATCACTTCCCCCAATTCAGGGGAAATCCCGCGGGGGAAGTGCATATGCTCTAATTACTTTACGTCTTAGAAATGTCACTATGAAATATGTCTTATTTTCCCCCCAAGGCTCGGGAGATGTTCGTTGGAGTGGTCCCGGATGGCATCACGCTGCACTTCTGCGCCTCCATGGTGTCCGGTCTGGTCACCACCATCGCCTCCATGCCGGTTGACATCATCAAGACTAGGTGAGTTCACCCTGATGGCTTCTGGACCCAAAGACTTTGGGTACTGGATTGACACAATTTTTTGGGAAAGAAATGCCAGAAATTCAGCATTTTCGACATATAGTATATAGATAGAAGGTTAAATCTTTGAACGCCTCTTGAAAGTTTAAAGAAAAGTAGCCTAAATACTTGAAATATATTTTTTTTTTAAGGAAACCATTTCATTGTAACTATTTGAAAATAAACAAAACTGTATACAAACAATCGCAGGGTAAATCTTTAAATGCAATTTTGTATAATATTTTACATACATTCGTACAGATAAGCAGTGCGCGTAACACTGTGCAAAATTCCACACTTAAGCGGTGGCCCATTATTCAATATTCATATATTTTCATACATTTTGAACTCAACACTCGTTCCTTTCGTTCCAGGATCCAGAACGCAGCGAAGGGCCAGTCCCAGCTGTCCGTAGTAACGTCCCTGTTGCGGCAAGAAGGCGTACTGTCTCTATGGAAGGGCTTCTTACCGTACTATGCCCGGCTCGGGCCTCACACTGTGCTCACCTTCATATTCCTGGAGCAGATGAACTCGGCCTACCTTGAGTTTACAAGGTGAGGTGTAGTTGTCACTGTCGGCCGCTAGATGGCGCTACTAGTTGCATGTCCTGAATCGCGCTATGAATATCTTTATGTTTTTTTACATACTATTATGTAGTTATTAGTATAGAACAGCATCGCGCGTAACACAGGAGGGGTTATGAGCGACGCCCACTGTGCAAAATTCCACACTTAAGCGGTGGCCCATTGAAGTACTGACCGTGCAACGCTGCCATACATGTTCATTATCCCCTTTACTTATAAACGACGATAACATCGTGCTCACGTTCATATTCCTGGAGCTGATAAACTCGGCCTACCTGGAGTATACGAGGTGAGGTGTAGGCTAGATGGCGCCACTAGTGGCTTGTCCTGAATCGCGCTTGCGACATTAGTCGGCCCGTGGTCTACTCACGTTCATATTCCTGGAGCAGATGAACTCGGCGTACTTGGACTATACGAGGTGTAGGTGTCACTGTCGGCCGCTAGATGGCGCCCCTAGTCTTGTCCTGAATCGCGCTATGACTATCTTTGTGTCTTTTACATATTATTATGTACATTAGTATAGACAAGCATCGCGCGTAACACCTCCTGTACAAAATTCCACACTTAAGCGGTGGCCCATTGAAGTACTGACCGTGCAACACTGCCTTCATATTCATTATCCTCTTTACTTGTAAACGTCGATAACATCGTGCTCACGTTCGTCTTTCTGGAGCAGATGAACTCGGCTTACTTTGTCTGTACGAGGTGAAGTAGGTTTAACTGTAGGTGTTACTGTCGGCTACTAGATGGCACTACTAGTTGCAAGTCCTGAATCGCGCTTGCGACATTAGTCGGCCCGTGGTCTACCAGGTTAGACATCTAACATCGTACCTTCAAATAAGCTGTCGCCTGTCAGTATAGATCTCCAAAATCTTGGAATCATCAAGACTAGTATTTTTCTAATATAATTATATAGATACCTATATGTATATATGTGTGTTTGCTGCTCCTTCATGCAAAAAGTACTAAACCGATTGCGATAAAACTTGGCATGAAGATAGCTGGAGATCTGAATTAACACAAAAGCTTTATTTTATTCCGATATTCCCGTGGGATCGGGACTTACGCAGCTAGTATTACATATCAATATGTCTCCATACGATTCCTTAAAAAAAATCGTCTTTTTTTTCAGCTAAATGCGAACGAAGACCAACCAACAACTTATCAATAAAAAATAAGGGTAAAATGATTTTTTTACTATCATAAAGTGCACGTACAAATTAGTGGAAAAAGTGCCTAATATACTATACTTACGAAGAAAATATGTTCAAATATCGACCGCTTACTTATGTATAACTTATTATTATTAACGATGATTTACTGCACATCGATTTTCCCGTCAAACAGCCCTCTTAAATGATCTTTACTTAATATTATAAAGAGGTAACGGGGATCCCTCCTTTTCGCATAAACTTATTCGTCATAAAAATTTATGGCAATGGGGTGGCACACGCAAAGCTGTGAGCAGATGGCGCTGGGGTCGGATGATCTTTTTTTTTTGATGATGGTCAAATGAAAACGCCGAGTTTTTTTTTCTTTCGGTCTGAGACCGAAATGGCCAATTTGGCGACGAGAGTTGTAAAAAACACCTGTTTGACAGTTCTTAATTCAAACCTAAGATCAATCGACCAACGCCCTCTGCCGGGATAAAAAGTTAGTGTTCCTCCTCATTATGTTATGTGTTTATGATTTATGAATATTATGCGTAAGGTTTTATGCATTTCGTGCTTATGACAAAAAAATTATGCCAGACTGAGGGGACCGGAGGAAACGTTACATATATGTGTGAATGTTGGGGTTAATCTCCGAAACCACGGGGCAGATTTTGATGAAATTTAATACGAAAATACATTGCATCTTTAGGAGTAACATGGGCCACGTTTTATCCCGGTGCTTTCATAAAATCGGGACTTGTCGTTTATATATTTGCAAGGGCCCAAAATCTTAGACATCGGATAATGCAGGCATATTTATGTATGTAGTTCTTAAAATCAATACAATTAATGTTTTGGCGTCAATTGGAGCTAATTTAGAACTTAAAGCGATTTAAAGGTGATTTAAGAGTTGTATAAGTAAAACTTTAAGCAACTTAGGTTTTCTAAAAAGCTCTAAAATATGCCAAAATGTTTATTGGGAAAGCATGCTTTGTCTCGCTTTTTTTATTTACAAAATGTGAAACAGCAGTACTTAGCAAAGCTTTCACGTTAAGACCGTTAGGGGACGCCCATAAATTACGTGAGATGTTTAAGGGGGTGAGAGGGGATCGAGTCAAATCTCATCTAATCTTACGTTGGTGAGAGGGAGGGTCTCGGCAAATATCACGCAATTTTTTTTTCTGATTGAACCAAAAAAAATACTATTTTGGTCCATTTAATCCAGATTGTACACACTGAAAAAAAAAATTATGCTACCGGAGCTGTAGGTATTTTACTGCTCCAGTAACTGAACACACTACAGTTTACACGAAGCAATTTTTTTTTCTTTTTACAATAACAATCCAACGCGTTTACGTAAGAAACACACATTTTGAAAAATCTCACGTGAGATTGGAGGATGAGATGTCGTGAGATTTTATTCAACCCCCTCCGGTTGAATAAAATCTCACGACATCTCACCAGGGGGGGAAGGGACAGAAAATTTCAAAAAACACCTCACGTAATTTTATGGACGCCCCCTTAGTAATTAAGGGTAGTTTTTTTTATAAAATAGTTTTTTTTTTTTTTTTGTTTTTTATTTGTTGTTATTTTATTCATTCATATGAAATTCTCAAAAATTGTAATTATTATAAAATCTCTTTAGGAACTTAAAAATGGTTATTTTTAATTTGCTGTTTTAATTTAAACGTGCCAAAAAAACTAGCAATATCTTATCTTTAGTATAAAAAGAGAATTTTTTTGTTTTTTTTGTAAGAATACCAAACTGATTATGATGAAATTCAACTTGAGGATACATGGAATCTTTGGGGGTAACATAGGCTACTTTTTATCCCCATATTTCCCGGGACCGGGACTTTGGCAGACGTAACACAATCTACATACCATTTCATACATTTCCAAATAATTATGTACAATATTTACTTAATATTAATTTAAGTACAAAATATAGTTTATTTTTTGTTGATTTTTGCTAAAAGCTGTTTTTGTCATATAATTTAATGTACTTTTTAGTTTTAGATTTTTTTACTTCTATTTTTGTTTAAAAAGTATGTTTTTTTCTAAAATTGGACGTAAATTTAGGATCTTCTTGTTTTTATACTTCACACTTCACACAGATGCATCCTACATGTTTTCAGGGTTCCTGACCTCAAAAGGTAAAAAAAGGAACCCTAATTGGATTCACTTTGTTTTTCGATGCGAACTTGTTCGCGGGCCTTGAGCTTTCATTGAACAAATTTCGTAACAAAAAACACCTAACACCGCCTACCTTGTTGACCATGGTAACGTGGTACAAAATAAAAAAATAAAATTAAAATAAGTATTTTAAATTATAATCGGCCGAGCGATAGCTCGGTCGATTATAATTGCATAAGTTGGTAAAAAATGCTATGCAATAGCTTTACCGCGGCAGTCCCCGAGTGCTACACGTTTTTTTAACTCTTTCGAAACGCACAATGATTTTTAGAAGTTTTTATTTTTATTATTTCTTTTTCTTTTGATAAAACCTCATGATTTTCTCGTTGTTTCGTACAATAGATTGCATTTTAGATCGTATTTTTGTTTGATTGAGTGTGTGGTGAATGGAATGATACGGTACGAAACTTTAGTGGAAGACATAACTGGCACCAAACACACACTTGCACTTGTGGCCTTTACTTGGCATTTAATTATATGAACGGGACTAAGGGTTGAACTTGAAGTTTCCCTCTTATCGTAATCGGTAAAATAATAATAAAATAAGGGTAAACATTATTTCTTAGTGTTAATCCACACTTAGGAATACTGCTTTTGAAAAAATGCTTTCAAAAACTTTAGTACCCGGCGGGATTCGAACCCGCGACTATTGGTTCCGAACCAACGCGTTAAACCGCTTCGCCACCCGCTGGGCTACCCGTGGCGAAGCGGTTTAACGCGTTGGTTCGGAACCAATAGTCGCGAGTTCGAATCCCGCCGGGTACTAAAGTTTTTGAAAGCATTTTTTCAAAAGCAAAATAAGGGTATTCTAACAACGACGTTCGAATTTTGATCCGTCTTTTTAGGGTTTCGTGCCCAAAGGGTAGAAATAGGACCCTATTACCTTTTACTGAGACTTCGCTGTCAGTTCGTCTGTCTGTCTGACACCAGGCTTTATCTCATGAACTAAAAACAATATAAAACAAATATTTACAAGGGGCTCCCATACAACAAACGTGATTCAGGGACAGAAAAACGCAACGAAACCGCGATTTATTTTTACCATTAGAGCCATCTATTGATAGACTTACGCTAGTAGCAAAATAAATTTTAACGTTTTCGTTGCGTTCACAGATTTTTGGTCCAGTGTTCATTTAAGTGTTTCGTACTGTGATAGTGGTACAGAACCCTTCGTGCGCGAGTCCAACTCGCACTTGGCCGGTTTTGTTTTTGAAAGGTGTGTAAGTAATTTCCCGTACAGTTTGACTTTGGAACTGGTGAAGCTCGTTCGTCAGAGACGAGTTTGAAATGGATCACTATCAGGCGACCTCTCTCCTTCTAGTCTCTATTAGAGACCAGTCCAGTTCTATGGCCCGGATTGGTGCCAGTCATTGTCTTTACTACACCACTACCTGCAACATGTCTTACATTGCGGTTAAAGTATAGGTACCTACATACAATGTGATACGATGTTCATGTAAATGTTACCTATTCTATATATTTTTAGACTCACTTTTTGTGGCTAACGTAGCGACTACGTTGTTAAAGAATAATAAATTATTTGTTTTTAATTTTGTCGTTTTATTGATGAAGGAAAACCTAAAAAAACTAGTTTAAAACTATCGTGTGGGTTGTCGTTAAATAGCTCTGTTAAAATCAAGTTTTAAGAGGGAGTTATATAGCTGCTAAACTCAAAAGCTATGTCGAGTTCATCGAAAATTGTTAATTAATTTATGACAGAATGTTGTTGATTTTTGTTTTGTTTTACTATGTTGGCTAAAATGTGCTTACACTTCAACACCCTTCGACATATTTGTCTGGAAACAGCGCTATATAGGTATTAACGATATCCCTTTATCCCTAATTTTACATGTAAGTTACGGAAATAATATTTTGTTTATTGTACAATTTAGTCGGCTAACGCAGCGTACTACGTGGACGATTGGATGCGAACGCGATTGCGAAGCGATCCGATCCGGTGCGGTGCGGAAACAAGGAACAGTCGATAGCTATTGAAGTGTCCTACGTGACCAAATGCACGTAAAGTGCGATGCGGCGCGATTCTCGACTGTTCCTTGTTTCCGCACCGCACCGGATCGGATCGCGTTCGCATCCGATCGCCCACGTAGGACGCTGCGTAAGTAAGCCACGGACAGACAGACGTGACGTAACTAGGGTTTCTTGTTGACTACGAAACCCCGTAGTATTTTATTGTATCATGCGAAACCCTAAAACAGATGCACATGGATCATCTTCTATATCTATAAAATATTTAGTCCTGACTGATTGACTGATGAACGCACAACCTAAACCGCTGATAGTAGAAGCTGTTTGGAGAGTGAATTCTTTAAACGATGTAGGCATGAAAGGGTTTTTCGAAATCGCCGCGGGATCGGGACTTACACGTGTGAAACCGTGAGACCCAGCTAGTGATAGTGAAACTAGCGACCTCCTTTTTTGGAAGTCGGTTAATAAAATACTGACTTGTTTCTTAGATTATGGCATGGATGAACGCAAGAAGGATGGAATAGAAAATCATAAAGCATTCTCTATTCTTCTCACCATTCTCTCTCCATCTTTCAACGTCTAAATGGCAGTAAACTTCACAACATAAAACGAACCTCGCGAACAACTGTTTATAATATAATCCTAAATCGTCAAGTTGATGAGTGTGCTCCAGCAAGTATACATTGCAAGAGATGTAGTTTACCGGCCCCCGGATCCGCGCCGCAATCCGTCCAAGTCTGTGGAGGCTATCATGGGTGGAGTCGCTGGGTAAGATGAGTAACCTGAATCTGAACCGAAGGGGTGTGTTTTTACCTTGGTCAGCCACGGGAGCACCGGCGGGTGCCTGCCTATCGGTACCGCCGAGTCCATGTGTCCACCCCATGCGGTATACTAACCACTAACTTGAGGGATTCTAGTGTTCTGGACGTTGCATATTTGTTTGTTTGTTATTTGGGAACTTGTGGAGAGGGCCAATTTTTACGAAAAAGCGGTGGAACAAAGGGGAGGTGGGTGGGAGACTTGTATGGGGACTGTTAACGTGTCGAGTCTTGGGGATGACGCAAGCTCCAAGCAGAGCAACAAGTCTGGTCGGACCTCATTCCATTACCATACTTCTTCTAGTTAATCTTGTTACATCATAGACCACATCATCACTTACAATCTGCCGAGATATTAATCAAACCCTTAATCATTAATCCCACAAGGTCAACGTATCCATAAACATACTTCGTATTCCAGAATGGTATCGACCCTCGTAGTCCATCCGTTGGACCTCATCAAGGTCCGCATCCAGGTGTACAAACAGAGCATTAGCACAATCGTGTTGGCGTCAAAGATAATCCGCTGTCAAGGCTTTGGCACGCTGTACGTGGGCTTGTCGGCTGCGCTGATGAGGCAGGCAACTAACACCACTGCCAGGCTTGGCTGTTACTTCTGGCTATATGAGGAATACCATAAGTTAGTGGATTATAAATACTTTAGGAAATTTAATCTAGGTTTGCAAGCAGGTCAGCAACAAGTTATATGTGTAGCCGGGTTGGCTACGTGTCTTTAGCAACGTTTCGGTACCCATAACCCATGTAATACCATACTAGACTAAGAATGAGTATAAAGTTCCACAAGTGAGGTTAAATAACTAGTCTCTTGAAAATCCAGCTGCTGATGGAAGAGACTGCTCGATGGGAGGCTTCGACAGACTCTTGTTACCACCCATGGTGGGCTGGGTGACTCGGACTTCTGTTCCGAAGAGGACGGCGTTCGAATCTCGGGAGGATGAAATCTTTTTATTGACTTTAAGATTTTGTCGAAGACATCGACAAGTTCTGTTTTTGATGTTTCACATCTGCCAGGCGTCCCGTGACGGCTCACATTTTTTTCCTTTCTTAGGAGAAAGATAACCCATGCCTTCTATCTAAATTTTTTATGTCCAGAAAATACGACAAATACCCACGACTGGCTAATGAAGTAATGATCGGCATTTACGCCGGAATGGCGGGCGCCTTCGCGGGCAATCCATCTGATCTGGCTCTGGTACGGATGATGGCAGAAACCAAACCGCCGAAAGAAAAGGACATGTGTCCTGTTCCTGATATCCCTAGGAAATATACCAAAGGTGTATTTCATGCTATTTACAAGTAAGTAGAATACCGATATCTAAACTAGATCACAGTTAATTAATAGATACCGACGTGTTTAATTCTTAAAAATGTTCGCTACTTGTTTCTAAATATCCTCGATAATCTAAGAATGTTCTCTCGTACACTTTTGCACATTTTGTACCTAACTATAGACATTACTACGGAACAATATAACTCCTATAGCGGAGGCCTTTACTGATTTTAAAATTGATTACCTTTATACCCGACAGCAAGTTGCTGATTTGAACCCTTAAGATGTGTCCAAATATAGCGCGGCATTCGAGCGCGGCCTGCTGTAGCTCTACCTGTTTGTGCTTTTGTGAAGCTCAAAATACACGATGACCTTACACTTTACCTAAAACCTGTGCCTAAAACCCTGACCACACCTATACCAGTGTAAGTGTCATCGTGTATTTTAAACTTGACGGTTAGAGAGCAAACTGTTGGTCCGATTTTGATGATTCTTACAATATTTCCCCAGGATAAGCCGCGATGAGGGGATAACTGCGTTATGGCGTGGTGGGATGCTGACAATGACGCGGTCGATACTCGTCAGTGTCGCTCAAATAAGCACCTACACTATTGTAAGTTATCCTATGAACTTAGGGGGCGTCCATAAATTACGTGAAATGTTTAAGGGGGGGGGGAGGGGGTAGAGTCAATTCTCACCTAATCTTACGTTGGTGAGAGGGAGGGTCTCGGCAAATATCACGCAATTTTTTTTATTGAAACAAAAAATATTATACTATTTTGTTCCATTTAATCCAGATTGTACACACTGAAAAAAAAATTCTGCTACCGGAGCTGTATTTTACTGCTCCGGCTACTACTGCAAAAATCTCACGTGAGATTGGAGGATGGGGGAGGGGGTTGAATAAAATCTCACGACATCTCACCATTACAGAAAATGTCAAAAAACACCTCACGTAATTTATGGACGCCCCCTTACGGGAGATGGAAGGAAGTTTCTTTTCATATTTTTGATTCGTAATTAAATAAACGATTGACCTCTATAACTAGAAAGGGTAGGTACCTAGGTACTCTAAGATGTTATAAGTTTACTTGTCTAGAAGTTTAGTAACAGAAAGTGGGAAAATGGAAATCGAATAAAGGGTGTCATTCACTAGATCAGAGACTCGTCTGATGCCACGCTGATATTTTTAAATTAGTAGCTGGGTCTCGCGGATTCACTAGCGTTGATCAAAGTATTGCTACAGGAACGGGAACTCGGCAGTACGCAGGTAAAACTGCGGGGCGCTGCTAGTTCCGATTAAGTCCAACTGGGGTGATATATGGACTGTAATAAATAACCAAAAAATATTTGTAGTCTTAGGTATAGCCATAAGCACAATAATTATATAGGTCATCATCATCCGAGCGATGTTCCCGGTTGCATCGAGAACCCGGGGTCTGCTTTCCTACTTTTACGTCTCCACTTCACACGATGTTCGGCATCCCGCGTAGTGAGGCCATTTGCACGCATATACCGATTTTACACTTAGCCAGCACTTCTTGGCTTGACGTCGTACCTAATTAATAATTATACCTATAGGTGAGATACCTTTATTAAAAATCTACATTTTCTTCTATATCCTAGACCCATCAACATTTGGAAAAGAAGAACTGGTTCCGCAAAGACCTAACAAACCATCTCTACTCTGCGCTCATCTCAAGCTTTCTGACCGCGGTAGTCTCGTTGCCGATTGATCTCGTTAAAGTCATGTAGGATTTCTTTACTTTTTAGTTTTTTAGCTTAGAAAATAGAAAAAAACTCGCATCATCGAGTAGTTTTTATTGCTTTAGTTTTTAAAGCGCGCGCGGTTTCTGGGTTTGTTTTTTAGGTAGGACAATGGGCCGATGATAAAGAGCTAACAGCAACCCTCGGTATCACCTGCGTAAGTTTCGATCCCGTAAGAATATCCGAATAAAACGTTTTTCCAATTCTCCAGCTATCTGTATTCCAAGTTACATCGCAATCGGTTAAATAGTTCTTGCATGAAGGAGTAACAAACAGACTTGCAGATTTTCGTGTTTATAATATAAGTAGGAGCAGTTTCAACGGTTTTGTTGAAGTTTTTCAATGAATGATGAATATTTATATAAAACATAGGCTGTCTTTTATCCCGATATTACCGCAGGATTGGCATACGCGGGTGAAACCGGGCGCTGCTAGTTTTCCATAAACTATAACAACAGCAGGTATAGGGTAGGTTGTGGCTTGTATCTCATGTCTCAAATGTAGCATAAAAAGGTCTCGTTTCGTTTCAGATATCAAGTAAACAGAGACGGTCTGACGCAACCCCAAATAATTGACGACATAATCAAAACAAAAGGGGTCAAGTATTTTTGGAAGGGATTCCTACCTTACTTCGTACGAATGACCATCTACACAGCGCTTGCGTACATTGGAGTCGAAACACTCCACCAATTCTACTTCGCCTACTACGATAACTTGCCACCAAAAGAGTGAAAAAGTGTCCTAAACTTAAAGTCTGTTAAACAAAATAGTGAAATTGTTTGCGAATTAGAGAGTAATGTTTATTAATTTAATTGAAAAATACTAACGTGCAGTTTTGTATTGGATTAAGTACATAAACCACGTATTCTAAGTAACATGTATATTGATGGTCCGATGTGTAGCATAGGTATATCTAACCAGCTAATGCCGCACTAGTAGGGTTTCAATTAGTCACTATTGACATACTTTACTACGAGTCATAGGGATATTGTCTTTACACTCTTACCTATTTAGCATTTTCCACGAGCATTTGTGATTTATAACTGGAAACAAAAGTAGTCCATTAATTTTGTTAAAAATCACATCATCCAATTAAACAGAATTTCGCGAATATAAATTTATATTTTACGAATCCCACTTCGAAAATTACCTAATTATGTGAAAACCGATTATTCAATCCAAAAATCCAACACCGAATCAACCCATAAGAAGCCTAACCCAGTTTCATGAAATATACATTGAGGAAACTCAAAAGTTTTATCGTAAAGAAGTCCGCGAAGATGTTCAACTTGTACAAGCACATGCAACAAGCTAACAGCGAGGGTAAAGAACCTGAGGAACCGAAGACCACCGGCCATGACAGGTTCTACCAAGAACGGCCCAGGACTAGCTATAGGAAGAAGAAACGTCGTGGAGCCTGCAGAAGGGCACAATCAGCTGCAGAACTCAACCCAGAGTCGATTGCAGCTGCCAACAAACGAAACGCATTTAGACTGCGTTCTGTTTCCACCGACAGAGACGAAAGCGAAGGTATTCCTTTTACAGCAGAATACTGAAACGCAACTTAAAATTTAAGGGCTACTTAAATAATTGAGCAGCTTCTGAAGTTTAAAGTTTCAGAGCTGCTTAGTTGTTAATGTAGAACTCAAATTTTGAGTAGCGTATTCGGCCGTAAGTATTGTAGAAGTTTGAGGTCTGAGTGAATGTTTGTTGATCTATCTCATAAAAATTACTAATAATGAAATCAGTATTTGGTATGGATACAGGGTAATAGCTAGTTGTAATACGTAATACGTGCTTGTAGATTTCTTTCTTTCTTGCCGTAGTTACGATGTACTTTTATTTTTATTATTTATTTATTTATTGCTGCGAAGAAGGCGGGAAGCAGGATGATGGGGATGGATCATCGTGTGCTTGTAGCTCAAGTACTTTCTTTCAATACTTTTATTTATTTATACTTTCCCTTTTGCTGCAAATTTTTGCGTAGACTTCCTTGCCCGTGTCTTCCGAAGGATTTATTATTGTTTTATTAGCCGATCTGTTAAAATGGCGTAGATATTGGGTACATGTAGTCCTAGCCCGATGTAGTGATATTTAAATTTAGTCAAACAATTGTCTAGTCCAGGCAGGGGCGTCTCTAGCGGGTGTGCAGGGTGTGCACAGCACACGGGCGCAGCGGTCTCAGGGGCGCCGGCGCCCCTGAGACCGCGGCGCCCACACCCAGCCCCCGTATCAGAATCGCATTTCGGAAACTATGGGGTTTATTTTATTTCATATTTATTTTTAAAGATTCTGTTATAGTCTACGGTAGGTAGGTAGGTATGAGATGGTAATCCGAAATAGTATATTAGGGCTTGATGTCGCATCGCTATTTACTCAGAGGCGCGTGTCAGGAGGGTGATTCTTCAACCGGAATATTTTTTTCATCCCATCTATTCGAAAAGTGTCGCTTTGGTCCTCTATAAGTGCGACCAAAGTAGCTCTTTTCTGTTAAGATAAACAGCCGGGAGCAAAGTAAAACAGCCGGGAGCAAAATAAAACAGCCGGGAGCAAAGTAAATTTGAATTTGGAACATATGTATCATTCATAGAAATCAAACGTAAATTATATGAATTACTGGCTTACCACGGGGCTGATGGCGCTGTGTGTTGTTCACAGAATTTATTTATTTTATTAGTTTCATTAGTGTCATTAGTTTCAGTTTCATTAGTGTCTTAGTTTCATTTGCTTCATTAGTTTCATTAGTTACATTTGTTTCATTAGTTTCATCAGGTTCATTAGTTTCATTAATTTCATTAGTTTCATTAGGTTCATTAGTTTCATTAGTTTCATGAGTTTCATTGGTTTCATTGGTTTCGTTTGTTTCGTTTGTTTCATTAGTTTCATGAGTTTTATTTGTTTCATTAGTTCATTAGTTTCATTAGTTTCGTTAGTTTCGTTAGTTTCGTTAGTTTCGCTAGTTTTGTTAGTTTCGTTAGTTTCGTTAGTTTCGTTAGTTTCGTTAGTTTCATTAGTTTCATTAGTTTCATTAGTTTCATGAGTTTCATGAGTTTCATGAGTTTCATTAGTTCATTAGTTTCATTCGTTTCTTTGTTTCATTATATTCATTAGTTTCATTTGTTTCATGAGTTTCATTAGTTTCATTAGTTTCATTAGTTTCATTAGGATCATTAGTTTCATTAGTTTTATGAGTTTCATTTTTTTCATTAGTTCATTAGTTTCATTAGTTTCATTAGTTTCATGAGTTTAATTAGTTTCATTAGTTCATTAGTTTCGTTAGTTTCGTTAGTTTCGTTAGTTTCGTTAGTTTCGTTAGTTTCGTTAGTTTCGTTAGTTTCGTTAGTTTCGTTAGTTTCATTAGTTTCATTTGTTTTATTTATTTTGCTTATTTCTTTAGTATTTATATGAAATTTTCACAGATTATGTATTTCTGTAGCCGCTATAACAACCAACAAATATTTATAGAGGGCTTCTGTATACGTATATGTACTGTATATGTATATAAACGTGATATTAAAATTTTATACCTAACATTTTTGTTTAAGTAAATAGGTAGGTATATTCACGAATTACGTAACACCATATCTTATTTATTTTCTCATAGAAGGGGATGAAAAGTAGAGTATATGACTCGAGAGCAAATTATTTTTGCCTCGGGCGATGTATACTTTGAATCCCTCGCTGCGCTCAGAATTCTACGTTAGAATCCCTCGCTACGCTCGGGATTCTATTCTAGAATTCCTCGCTTTGCTCGTGATTCAAAGTAACGCCCTCGCCGTAAAAATACTATTTTGCTCCCTTGTTATACAATCTACTATTTCCTTATTTTTATAAAAAAATATTAAACCCTGTGCCAGAGCAAATCTTTTGTACTTTATTAATTACTTGATTAATATAATAGAAAATGGTAAAAGAGGCACCACTGTAAAGCTAATATTTTAGGAGAAATATCAAATTTTTAAAAGATGACTCTTGAAGATAATGATAACGTGTCGATGTTAATGATTGAGTGGCGAGGAAAAATGACGCCTGATACGATTAATGATTTTGCGTAAATATCAAGGTATGAAAATAGCATATTTTATAAGAATTAAATAAAACAAGTAAATTAAGAATCATTTCTTTTTATCAAAATACAATTACATAAAAAATTAAATAATATTTAGATTTATAAACAGAAACGGGTGTATATAGGGCCCACTGGGTGTGTATGGGCCCCACTAAGATCGTTGTGCCCAAGCCAACCTCACCTGCTAGCTTGCTGCACCTACTGATAAACGGACGAGGCTCTGGCGCAGACTTTCCCTTCGGGGTTGGGAGATCAGAGCGCAGTCGCTCCCGTAAAAGTCGAAATTCGCCAAATCTTTTATGGGAGTTCAAAAAATGATTGCCGCACGGATAGGGCGCCGCCGCATAACGGCGCACAGGAGCTTCGCCCGACTCCTGTGGTAAGTGGACGAGGGCTACCGGACAGGCACGGCCAAAGACGCGAGCTCCGGAATACAAGGTGAAACTCGGCATTCTCACGCTAACCGGACGCGTGAGGACGTACTCTTCAGGCGGAAGGCAACAAACTGATCTACACGGGTGCACCTGGTGGAGAGAACGGGGTGGCTGTGGTGCTCGCTGAGGGATTGCATGGCGATATCTTGGAGGTAAAGCGCTTTAGCGATCGACTTATGTGCGTGAAGGTGCTTATTGGGGGGTTTCTACTTACGTCGTCGTAAGTACTTACGCGCCACAGGTCGGTTGTAGCGACGTTGATAAGAGGTGGTTTTGGGATAAACTCGGCGAGGTCCTTATCTCTCGGTCGGCTATCTCGTTGTCACAGGGATTCGTTTTGGGTGGTGATCTGAACGGTCATGGTCACGGGGTGGAATTTGAACGTGTTCATGGAGGCTACGGATATGGCAGTCGGAATGAGGAAGGGGAAAAAATCCTACTTACGTGTGCCACTGCCGACCTGGAACTCGTGAACATGCCGTCGCTTTAATAACCTTTGATTTTGTACCTTGGTATTAATTAATGGTAAAATAAATTACTTCATATTCAAGACGAATTCAATACCTTTCTAGGACCTTTTGAATTATTCAATTCGGACATTTCATTCAAAAGATATCGGTGTATGTTAGGTACCTATTGTTTCCCGACATATTTTTTCAACTTCACTATAAAATAATATTAGGGGTACCTACGTCAAGTTAGTACTGTTGTTTGTACCGTTATTATTCCATATTGGAATCACTCTTAACTCTTACTAGAGGGCGCTAAGGAGATATTTGCACACGGGCGCTACATGAGCTAGAGACGCCCCTGAGTCCAGGGGTTCCCTAACTAGGGGGGCGCGCCCCCCAGGGGGGGCACAGAGATATTTCAAGGGGGGCGCGGGCCACCTGTGCAGTTAATACCTGCGATCGCTGAGAGAATGCATTCCAGACGGCTCGATACGGCCAATGAAATTATTTGAAATTTACGCCTGTGAAGAACATAATACCGTACCGTGTTTTGTTTCCTCAGTCGGCCAATATCAGCCTCTAGACTGGCCCCGCGGTCACCACACGGGCGCTATCAAAGGTATTTGGTACAACTTACCAAATACCTTTTGTATGAATTTTTTTATGAGCAATAAAAATACTTATTTTGAACACTTTTTTATCCTGACCTGATAATCTGGACTGGAGGACGGGGGGGCGCGGATTTTTTTTTATGGTCGCAAGGGGGCGCGACTCAAATAAGTTAGGGAACCCCTGGTCTAGTCTATAGTCATATATATCTAGCTTAACAAAAAATCTGCATAAACATGGAATTGCCAACCAATTAAATAACAAAGGTGTTTTCTTCATAAATTTGTCTTTCGTAGAAGAGAATTCAGAGCGTGCACCACTCGTCGCCCAGAAGATAGATTCACTTGCGAAATTGTTATTCAACAAGTCATTGATGGGCACTGGATCTGGCAAAAATAGTCCTTCGGATATACCAGCTTCACCGAGGTAAAAAACGGCTTTAGAATTATTTTCTCCTCGTGATTTCTTAATTTAATTATTAAGCAATATTTTACGGTTTCTCAGGATCGAAAAGTCAATGGAAAATTCAGCAGCTTTAGCTATATGCACGGAGTACCTATCACAGTCGTCTAGGTAAAGAATACAAACCATTACCATCTGCACAATTGTTAAGAGGACAGTCTACCTACTCTTTCTCCATACAAACGTAGTCGACTGTTTCCTCCCTGGATAAACACATTAGAGCAAATATGTTTATGCCATAAAACCTATGCCATGACCATGCTTCTACATTTTGTTTTCTTTCATTTTCTAATTAGAATAGAAATAAAATTAAGAAAAATTGGAAAATGAAAAAAATCAAAACGTAGGGGCATGGTCGGTCATGGCTGGTATAGTACTTATGGCATAAACATATTTTTTCTAATATCTTTATCCAGGGAGGAAACAGTCGACTACGTTTGTAAAGTTTGTATGGGGAAAAGAGTAGGTAGACTGCCCCCTTAAGTATTCGGTTCTATGAAATACTGTATCATAATGCTTTTCTTTCAGATACGATTTGATATCACAGATGGGTCCGATAGGCTCGAGACCCAACAAACATTGGTTTGCCATTCACGATAACTCCATCAAAACTGACAGACTGCTTACTTTGGTAAGAAACGATATCTGCTTTTTTGCTTCTTTTGAATATGTCACAGCCAACTAGCTTAATTTGCTGTTAAATGAACAGCCTTTTCTTCATCTATTCAATCAAACAGCTAAGCGAGTGACATAAGTGTGTTCGTTTGACGAACCTCACCTACCCGTAGTTACATTTTCCCGGGTCTTACGGCCGAAAACAGAAACGAAACTCAAAATTTGAGTTCTACTTAAACAGTTAAGCAGCTCTCAAACTCGAAAATTCTCTCAATTTTGAACTAAGAAGCTGCGTAGACCTCAAATTTTTAGTGGCGTTTCTGTATTCGGCTGTTAATCGCGTAATATTATTTTTTTTCTTACCTCGACGCTTTAACCATGTTATGGTCTTATGGTCACACCTACCCGTGTCGGTACTGTGTCATCTAAGCTCTCGGGTGGTTGAAGGTATATTAACTTCTAGGTTAAAACCAAGATAGCCCATTAAGCTAGGGACGGTTACATTTAGATACGTACTGGTTCCACTTGTGATCTCTTCATCCACCAGATGCCGTTAACCAACAAGTGCCCAATCGAACAAGGGGACAGGTCTAAAGGCTTGATTATGGAGTTGTTCAGAGCTCTCCATCATCCGTACATCTATCCGGTGTTGGATTTGGAACTCTGCAATGGACACGCCTTGACTGTGCTGCCTTTTAATGCCAGGGGCAGCTTGAAGGACCTTATTTATAAGGTAAATATTATAATAGGGCTGTTATTTTACCCCCTATTTATAAACGATGACTAACTTTATGCAACGTTTGTCCTTTACTGTGACATGAAGTTTTAAAGTTAACAGACAGTGACAAACGTTACATAAAGTTAGTTATCGTTTATAAGTAAGGGGGGTTAGAGTAAACCCCAGATAAATGTTCGAACAAAATTATTGTTGTTCGAACAAAACGGTGACAATTTGATAATTCGACAACAGCATACGATTCGGCTTAATGTACTTTGACATTTTTAGAGCACATGGAACGAGGAATATGCCCGTAAATATGGTGCATCAGGCAGCGGTCTGCCGGCATGGCAAGTGGCCAGGTTCGGCAGGCAGATGCTGGAAGGTTTGATGTTCCTTAAAGAGAAGGGATTTCCGCCGTTCAGACATCTGCATTCTGGGAACGTTGTTGTGCAGAATGGGGTTGCAAGGTATGTGAAGGTTGAAGTCACTTGAAGTCACTTTTAAATTCTATTTATTCGAGGTAATCGAGGTTGAGGTATTTAATAACAATGATTATCTTCAACGCGATCTAGACCCGTGTTTCTATCAATAATTAGTAGGATTATAGTAAAACCGTCGGTGAACAGTCACATGGAAGGAAAACCAGGGTATCTACCAAGTATCTACCACTAAACCTAAATCGCACAAAGCGTGTAAATCCTAGTACAAAACCATGATTTCCAGAATATGTGGCCTGGAGAACACTCTGATCGGAGCCCAGCCTAGAAGTACCCAGCTGGAGCACGTCGAGGCTGTGTCCCTGGGACATGTGCTGTTTGAGATGTGCGCGGGTCAGGACACCGACCTCTCTCTGCTGCCTGACTTGATGAATACTTATACACATGTAAGTATGCAATGCTTCAAGATTGTATAAAGGGTATTTTAAATATGAACGATTTTTTTCGTAGGTTTGTAGCCCCGGCATAAAATAGGGCTAACCCTTCTCATCCTGTGGATGTCGAAAAAGGCGACTAAGGGAAAGACTAGAGAACCAGGAGTTCTTTCCGGGAAACTACTTGGTCCCAAAGAGGGTTGCTATGAGGCGGGTGGGCTGGCCGTTGAAATATTGTCGAATCTTTTTGGAGTAGAAATAGTTAATGAAGGTTTACGTACTGTGTTGACCCCAAATAATTGTTTTCCGAAATTCAATGTCCCTGATTACACTGCCCACTAACTTTCCCAACTGGGCTACGGGTTACCGGGCTTAAAGAGTTTTCTCTTTAATTTGAACCTCTTGACTTAGCGCCCACGTGGAGCAATTAGTATCGCTGCCGGTAGGTCATCCATATACTCACGCTAGGTCATACTTATATGGCTTGTTATATGTGTTAGGTTGTGGAGATAATCGAGCAAATCTTCGGTCCCCGTCCGCCCAGTCTACATGAGCTGCTGCTATGTGAGCTGTTCCGGAAGATCGATCTTCGGGAGATGAAAGGATCCTGTCTGCCGGTTAGTATATTTCAAGATAAATACATCCCCCCAAAAAAACATATTCTTGTAAAATATAGTCGAAGACGAGAGTGAGACCATATGACGTGCACATTTCAAAAAGTTATCAGATACCATGTAGAGCCAAGCTTACACGCCCCAACTCCACAAGCACCTTACTTCACAATCACAAACTCAACATCTTAGCTAAGATATGTGGCTGGCCGTTTCGCTACCTTGCAAACTTACAAAGGGTTTTCTCTTAAACAATATGTGGCGGACGTCCACAGGAACAATTAGATGGCATTACTAGTTCGAAATCCTGAATATTAACATTATTAACACTATTAACATTCTTTTCGAAATAACCTTAATATAGTACAACAGAACTCTCGACGAAAGATCGTCGGGCCGCGGCCTACCGGGCAAAACCACCTGTCCGGTGGAAGATCTTCCTTTTGTACACACCATCTCGTACCTTCAAAAATAGTTCTTGTGGTATTGAAACGGCCAAGAAAATCAAAGGCGTCATCGAACGTCGGCGGTAGGCCGACTGTTTATTTATAGGATTATACTCGGTGGCTATACTGTTTCAGAACTTCAGCCAGCGTCTGTCCCGGTCGTGCCTCTCGCTGTTAGGCGAGGTAGCGCGCCGCCAGCCCGCCGCCACCGCCCCGCGCCGCTCCACGCCCGCCTCGCCCGCCACGCCGCCGGCACGCAGGTATTACGATAATAAGGAAATGTAACAAACTAGAACTGGACTGGTCTCTATTAGAGACTAGAAGGAGAAATGTCGCCTGATAGTGATCCATTTCAATCTCGTCTCTAATGGAAAAGCTTTACCAGTTCCCAGTCTAACTGTTCGGAAAATTACTCACACGCCTTTAAAAAAATATGAATCAAAATTTGGAACGTCGTTGTTAGAACACCCAACATCGATCATATAACCAATAGTCTGTGATACCCACACACCGTTCAAAAGTCCGGAGCTCCATAGCCCGAAGAAACGGAAACGTTACAAAGAGTGTTGTAAAAATAAACAAACAGGAAAGTCCAGAGTAAAAGAACCATGTTTGATTGTTTCAGGAGGCATTTCCACGCCGATCAAGATTTCACCGAAGAATGGCATCAATGGTGATTGTTATAAATACTACACCTAAAGTATAATATGTAGTAACTTAATTAAATTGCCGTTATGTTATGTGAATTATTGTACTTATTAAATAATGAAAAGTATAATTGTAACGAGCTGCTTTTTATTAAAACTTACTTTAGGTACAATAAAATTATTTTACCCGAATAACAACACTACATAAAATAAAGTTAACATTAAAATATAAATACCTAGGTACTTTTGAATAAACAGTCAATAGCATCACATTCAAATACATCAATATTATCTACTTTATACTAAGACTATGGTTATTATTATGCAAATTTCAAGTACCAAGCTCTTAGTTGTTCAAGAAATATAAAAGTGAGGACGGTGTGAGGTCCTATCTTGGCGTAGGTCGGCAGCAGTCCGCTCCATAAAGTCAGGATACCCTCGTTCTTTATTATATTCATGAGGACCGTTAGCTGACCGGTGCCTTTCGCTGCGTTCTGTACCCTGGAACATTTGATATAGATAACTAGGATATGTACACAATAAGAACACTGCGTCTAGAAGTTCCTGGTAAACATATTTCTTCGCATATAAATTGGTGTAACACTGGACATACATCCAGGGAAACAGTATAAGAACGGATCTGTGATTGGCCATCACCATGTCATATTCCTATGACATGGTGCCTAAACACTCGAACATCGAAATGCTCATCGGTTTCTCGTATCTGTTCAACGCATTACGCATAACATCTTGTAAACTATTCTGAAACATTTTTCTTGTAAGAATATTTAATACGATTTAGATACCTCGTTTTGACAATATCAACCGGCAACGATGCGACGCTGGTCACGAATCCGGCAATCATGGACGCACAGAAATGTAGACCAATGCCTTCACCCAACGGTGGCAAGAGAATCTCTCTGGCCTAAGGACAAAGGAATCGTGGCTGATGATTGAAATAATATTATGGTTGGATCAAGTGGAAGGAAATGGTTGGGAAATTTCAAACCGCACCAATTTTTAGCTTTTCTTACTTGATTTCGGCAAATCCAAAAGGAAAAGGCTAATGTTTTTGGTAGTTTATAAGTACCTATGTATGTTTTATTGATAATTTCTTATAAAAGTTCATTAAAAGGCTCACCCGATGGTAACTGACAATACGGTCTCAGGTTGCAGCACGTCTTCTTAGAAGATACCTTATTCACTCATGACAAGAATGTCTTCAAAAGTAAACATTTTCCCCCACTTTACACTTTGGGAGGAGGGGGAGGTTGCTGGCACCAGCCTACCTAACCTACGTAGCAGAACAAGGAATAGTCCACTTGGCAAGGCGACTTAATAGGCCAATGGGTGGTGAAAAACTAGAACCGAAGCCTATCACCAAGTTATTGTTCCATTAACATTACCCAGTAAGATACGGAAATTACCAAGAAAACGATTCAAAAGGAACTCCCAAATACTTATGATATTTTGACAAAAAATACGATGGAAATTCTTCAATCTTCCTAAATACTAGATGTAAAGTAGCGATAAGTATGCGAGACTACTAAGTAGATTGTGGTTTAGGGTACCTGAGCATATGTGCCAAGTTGTGCCGCGTTCACAACCATCGCTCTGGTGACGGTTGGAACTGCTCCTCGCCACAACGTCGTCACACCTTCCTCACGAGTTATCCTGAAAATCATCTCTACATAATATAAAACTTAGTCGTTTTCTGCGTCTGTCTGTGTGTTTTTCGCTAGCTTCTCCTAAACAACAACGCATCTTGCCGGGGTTCCACATCATTGAGAAAGATTCTTTCAGAAGGATTGTAACTTGTAACGCTTACCTAGCTGTACCACCCTATGCATAGCTAGCTTTGCAAAACCGACGACTGTTTAGAGTCACTTTCATCGTTTTTTAACCTTATGGTCTAGGAAAACAATCTAACAAGTAATAACTTAGGTACCTGAACAAAGCATCGAAGACATGTTTATAATTCCTCCTACTTTCTGGAGGTAGTCTACCGTCCGCTGTCATTCTGATGAGGGCCACCTCCGCTGGAGTACCTATGAAGGCACCAAGGCCTCCAGCGATCACTCCCAAGCCCAATTTCACGGGGAAATTTGGAACTCCGCGTACCCTGATTAGGAACACTTACCATATAGAGGATTTACTTATATTATTCAATTTTAGACTAGTCAAGGATGATATTTGAAGCTAGATTAAGAAGAAGAATAAAAGTGTGTCAACTACATCTATGGCATGTCGCAGTTAAATGGAAAACCACCTACGTCGACAATGAAATACATTGTCGACGTAGGTGGTTTTCCACCACGAGGAGCGTAAATTTTTGAGTTGTGTTGTGAGTCACAAATAGTGACTCAGAACTTTACAAATTTTAAAAATTTACGCTCCTTACACCTACTCTTTATATTTATCAAACAGAATGTTGAAGACTCCAAGTCTGCCGGTGGTGTAGGTGGCCTGACGGAACAGTGCAGCTGAGAATCCCGTGTACAGTCCCAAGATGCTCTCCTTTCCTATAATATCGGTGGCTAAAGACACGGTAGAGATGTGGACGTGACCCGGACCCATCAGCTGCATCCGAGTCTTCAACAAGTCCATGGGTTGGACGAAGCATGTCGCAAGCATTCTGGGAAACAGTTTGATTTATATTACCACCTTTGTGGCGCGACTGGGAATACCTGCCTGTCACGCAGAGGTCGCTGGTTCCATTCCCGTTGGGAACAAATAAATGGCGGAATAAATTGCCCGTTGCCTGTCATTTCTAGTTCTAGTTGTATGTAGGTATCATAAATGGAGTATGGACCAATGTACATCAAAAAAGTAGGTATTGGTTTGTAGGTACTAGGTACCATTCTATCCGGTATCTGGACACCATAATACAAGCTTAGTTGCTTAGTTTGAGCTGTAGTTTGGGGCTAGATAGCGCTGATTGATATTCCGCTTACCCACTCGAGCCCCCTATCACAAAACTCATGGCAGGAGGTATGCCCTTCGGTGCTTTTTGATCTCCCATTTTTAAATGTTTCCGTTTTTCGCTTTTTAATTATTCTTTGTTAGAAAACCAGTAGATTAATCATCAATTTCATTAAGCAGAATAGAATTTTTGTATCCTGTTTTTCTCCACGTTTCTCAGAACGATCAAACCATTTGTTTGTGAAACTGATTTTCATTCCCAAATATCTTTGTCAAAGTTACAAGTCAAATGTGCTTTTGACAAGTTGAAAAAGACAATTTATTCACTAATGGGGTTAGAAACTAAAAGGTCGAGGCAGGTGGCGCTAGTGTGGCACGGCCAGATGCCGACAAACTTCAACTGTGATTGCATGTGTCTTTAGCAATTTTATGAATTAAAATGTATTCAACGTGGAGTATAATCCAATTAAAAGGGGAGCTGAGAAAAAGGAATGCGTCTACTAGCGGAAAAAAAGCTGCTTTGACTGAAAGGTTAGTAAAACCATTGTAACCTTTTTTTTTTTTTTTTACGTGGAGAAATGCACGCGCATACTGCACTACCACGGTGAGGTAGTGCAGTTATGTGGGACTCCAACCCACTAAAACTCCACGGTCCACCTCCTCTACCGCTAATGGCGGGAAACACGGGCACGCTCTCGCATTCATCCGTGTAACCCGCCACGGCCGTCCGTCACCGGACGATCTGTGGTCCCGTCGCCAACCACTTTTCGGCTGCAGAGGACAGGGAGAGCGGCAACGACACACCGTCACTCCTCTTCCCCTGCAGCCCCACCGCGTCCGCCATCAAAACGGTGGCGACCCCGCCAAGGCCGCGGAAGGTAGGGAGAGCGGCAAAAGCACACCGACACCCCTCTCCCGCCGCGGCCTCCCAACTCTCAGCCGCAATAGATCCCATACGGCATTGCGGCCCGCCTCAGTTGCGTGGCGCCCATACACCACGCAGCCTACTGGCCGCTTCATCGTTAGCTTTGCCCTAAAGCCTTGATGAGCGGCCCCTCCTCAGGTTCCTCTTCGCTTCACCGTGGGTGACCAAGCCACGGTTACTAAGCCACGACAAGGCGGGAACCCTTCGGGGGGGAGGTTACATTGTAACCTAACCTACCCTTACAATTGTAACCGTTACAATACAAAGTAGTCCTGTGGTCCTGCCAAAAGTAGGTTCATAAATTAGACAAAGTATGGTGGAGAACCTTGCAGAACCGTGATGTGCCTGGGTGAGTATACCAGAGAAATGAATAGATCGAAGGCCGATATCATGAATCTCTTGTATCAAAGAGAACCAATATTTTACGTCCACTTAACGTTTCACATACCTAATTAAATGTCAAATCAATGTCACATACCTGAAACCTAAATAATAATATCAATAACGATAGATAAATACCTTTCTAAATGCATTTTTAATTATATTAGTAGGTAATAGATGCCTTTTCCCAACAAAAGTATCCACAATATTTGATGCCGAATATTTAAGAACACCGTATCATGGGAGACAAAGACAAAAAAGCACCACCCAAGACATTACCTCCGCTTTTGAATTTTTTGATAGGAGGTTCTAGTGGGTAAGTTGGAAGCACCGGCTTCTCAAGATGAATAATGGTTGGCCGGAATGGTTAGAAGTTGAGAAAGTCCACCGATCTATTCTCTTGCAAATGACTAACATACTTCTCACCTCTTTATATGCTCCTTCCTACCTATCACTCCTCCAACTTCAGTACCACACTCGAGATGTGGGAGGTGGCTTCTCTACCGGCCTCTGCGAGGTTGTCATTAGCTCCTTTCTGAGGTGCAATTAGTGAGCGGCTTTACCGGAGCAGGTAACTGTCTGGTAGGTAGGTAAGGTAAAGTAGTATCTCTTGGGCACGAGGCAGCTCTTCTTATAAGAACCGAACACTAGCGTTTGAAGATATACCTATATGTCCATAACTGATCCCAGACGGCGCTCTTGGAAGTGGCTTTATGGACCCCGCCTGGAACGCCTTGAGGCTGTCAAGTGGGGACGCTATAACAAATATTGTTAGTTCAGTTGTGCAAGTGGTTGTCCCTACCCTTCTCTCCTCTTTTCTTTCGCCATGTCCCTGTTTTATTTTAGTATAGAAATCTACCGACGACGTCAAGTTAAAATGTTCTTCTCAGAATGCTAGCAACATGCATAGTACAGCCCATGGATCTAATAAAAACTCGAATGCAACTAATGGGTCCGGCTGGTAAGAACGCATCCACTGTGTCCGTGGCGAGAGATGTCATAGCGAAAGAAGGCTTCCGAGGACTCTACTCGGGGATCTCGGCAGCGCTGTTCCGACAGGCTACCTACACAACGGCCAGGCTCGGAATATTCAACGCTTTATTTGATCAATATAAGTTGTAAGTACTTACCTATATTTTAAACAACATATTATAACAGTTCTGCCAACCTTGGGGTTGAGACTGAAACACCGGAGCTGCATTCCTCAACAAACCCTACGGTAGGAAGGGCAAATGTAGATTTATCAGACCCCGATTACGGCTAACGACAACACAAACGATAACGGGATTTTACGGGATCATCATTAAAAATCAATTTATACCATTCCCACTCTTAAAAGCTTATTTTATTCACGCTAAACAGTGAATAAAAACGACTTTTACTCACGCTGTTCGAATTTTGAATTTAGAACACAATTTACTCGTCGTCCATATAACTAAATGCATATACAACCTCCTTGCGTGAAAAAAAACTTGATACAAACTCTTTGCGCTAAGAATACTCGACATACAAATTCTTTCTAGGGTTCCGTACCCAAAGGATAAAAACGGAACACTTTTACTGATATTTTGCCGTCTGTCTGTCCGTCTGTCACCAGGCTTTATCTCATAAACTGTGATAGCTAGACAGTTGAAATTTTCACAGTAGATGTATTTCTTTAGCCGCTATAACAACAAATAGATAAAAAAACTTTTATGTGATTTTGACATAAAAACGCAACAATACCGTGATGTATTTTCACCTCTAGCACTTTTTACTATTGAATTGAGACTGGCGCCAGTGGTAAAATAAATTTTAACGTTCGCGTTGCGTTCACGGATTGGTTGCCGAAATTTGTTACGGAACCTTCGTACGCGACGCGAGTCCGACTCGCACTTGACCGGTTTTTTCCCTCGTAGTCATGGTATAAATAAAGTATAGTATGCAACTCTTGAATAAAGTACGGATTTAGATTGAGGGCCATGAACCACTGGCGTCGCTCAGGATTCTAACACTTGAATCACTCCCTACGGTCGTGATTCAGTCGTTAGAATCCTTCACTTGCTCGTGATTCATCTACGGCCCTCGCACTAAATCCGTCTTTTATTCACTAGTTGCATAATATACTATTATACCATTCACACTCTTAAAAGCTTATTTTATTCACGCAAAACAGTGAATAAAAAGGATTTTTACTCACGCTGTTTGGTGTTTGAATTTAGAACACAATTTACTCGTCGTCCATCTAACTAAATGCATATTTTATACAACCTCCTTGCGTGAAAAAAAACTTGATACAAACTCCTTGCGCTAAGAATACTCGACATACAAATTCTTTTTAGGGTTCTGTACCCAAAGGATAAAAACGGAACACTTTTACTGATACTTTGCCGTCTGTCTGTCCGTCTGTCACCAGGCTTTATCTCATAAACTGTGATAGCTAGACAGTTGAAATTTTCACAGTAGATGTATTTCTTTAGCCGCTATAACAACAAATAGATAAAATAAACATTCAACAACGTGATTTTGACATAAAAACGCAACGATACCGCGATGTATTTTTACCACTAGCACTTTTTATCATCTAGTGATGAATTGAGACTGGCGCCAGTGGTAAAATAAATTTTAACGTACGCGTTGCGTTCACGGATTGGTTGCCGGTCTAGTGTTCATTTCAGGGTTCTGTACCCGATTGTGATAGTGGTACGGAAACCTTCGTACGCGACGCGAGTCCGACTCGCACTTGACCGGTTTTTTTTCTCGTAGTCATGGTATAAAGTACAGTATGCAACTCTTGAATAAAGTACGGATTTACATTGAGGGCCATGAAACACTGGCGTCGCTCAGGATTCTAACACTTAAATCACTCCCTACGGTCGTGATTCAGTCGTTAGAATCCTTCACTTGCTCGTGATTCATCTACGGCCCTCGCACTAAATCCGTCTTTTATTCACTAGTTGCATAATATACTATTATTAGATACCTGACTATTACTGAGACTGAGAGTAAAACCGCCAACCTTAAGTAGGATTGGCGGGCAAGACATGCAATGCATGATGTGACCCCGATGCGATCGATTTTCTAAGATCGTTTCATCACGCAATAGGTGCCAGAAGACGGGACGTCAGAAGATGCAAATACCTCAACGATAGAAAGACGATCTCGAAGTACTTACTGGAATTGACCAATCTTAGCCCAAAAATGCACTTAATATGTTTGATGATATAAATATATTATTTTATCTAGGGCTAACGGCGTACCGAATTTCGGTGCAAAAATATGTATGGGTATGGTTGCTGGAGGCATTGGTGCGTTTTTTGGCACCCCGGCAGAGGTGTCACTCATCAGAATGACAGCAGACGGAAGATTGCCACCAGAAAAACGGAGGAATTATAAACACGTCTTTGATGCGTTAGCCAGGTAAGATTATTTACATTGCCTAAGATTAGTCGCAATATCAATCTTTCGAACATATGGACACTATTGGATTCACTGCAATTAGGTGATAACAATCTAAGTAGGTACAAATGATTGCGGCAAATGCTAAATTACTACAGTCAGTCAGAGGTTGTAGGCAGGGCTAAAGCGCTGTTTAGAGATGGTTCTATGTCCAGCAGTGGACGGTTAGGTAATTATCTAAATATTAATCAAGACCTAAATTGACAAGTCGCGAAAAACTAAATAAATAAGCTAATTTTTTATGATTTTCTGAACATACAAAGAAGACTTGTTCACAAAACAATTCCAGGATAGTCCGTGAGGAAGGTGTAACGACACTGTGGCGAGGAGCAGTCGCGACTGTCACCCGAGCTATGGTGGTGAACGGAGCACAACTCTCCACTTACGCACAGGTACATAGTACCCATTAGGTACACTGCAAACTACGAGTAGCGTCATCATCATATCAGCCCTTATCCGTCCATTGCTGAACATAGGCCACAAATAACGATCCCGAGCCGCCTCCCTCCATCCAATGACTCCCCGCGACCACTACAATGTCGTCGGTCCAACGAGTAGGTCTTCCAATTCTCCTATCAAATTCCATCATGATCACCACTCAAAGACTTTTACTCCCAGGCGACTAGACTACGAATAGCGTATTTAACCCTATATGAACATGAACAATAGTATATACCTACGCCAATATTTTAAATATTCCAATCGTTTCAGGCCAGAGAGAATCTCTTGCCGTACATGAACGATGGCATATTTCTGCATTTCTGTGCGTCCATGATCTCCGGCTTTGTGACCACCGTCGCATCTTTGCCTGTGGATATTGTCAAAACCAGGTACCTGTCAATATTAACCGCAAAACAGAGAGGGCGAGAATCAGGGTCCCAAATCTGCTGTCAGAATCGTATCTCAATAGACCGCCCGTAGGTTGGTATGTTTGGGATTGACCTAGTATTTTTTGATAAAAACATGATCAGCCCAGGACCTTCTCATTGTAAAATACGTTATATACCCTAAAATTCATTCATCCCCATTTTAAATTAAATCAAATCTTCCAGAGTGCAGAACGCAGCGAAAGGCACAAGTCAGGTGACAGTGCTCAAGAATGTGGTCAAGAACGAGGGTGTCCTGGCGTTATGGAGTGGACTCCTGCCGACATACGCGAAGATAGGACCCCACACAGTCCTCACATTCATATTCCTCGAACAACTCAACGGGTTATACTTTAGATTGGCTGCCCAGAACTGAAAAGGGGGTTTATTATCATGGAAGAATTACCCTATTGCGTGCTGTCTTTTCTTCATTTTCTGTCATCCACGTTAAGAGAAGGGTTTAGTGACCCTGTTTTATATTTGTATTTATTTATATTTATTCTATGCAGCCAAATTAAAATTAAGTAGTATTTCCAAAAGTCGTAGAACAATAGTAACTATTAGTAGTAATAATAGTAATAGTAACAACTAACTGGACTAGATTAACCTCAACTGGATGCTTAATATTTTCCAATAACCTAATGACAATGATAATTAATGATATTTGGATGTTAATGATGTTTTAGTTTTAACATTTTTTATTTTTAAGAAGTTTTTTTATTAGATAATGTAAATAATGCTATTCAGTACTTAGGTAGGTATGTACTATGTATAAAATAAAATAAAGAAGTATTTTGGTTTACATAATATTTATTTACTAAAAACACAGCCCACATTAAAGTATAGGTACTTAGGTAGTAACAAGATATCTACTAATATTATACAGAAAAAAAAGTTATATACCTACATTTTTGTTTGAGATGGATATGCTCTGAAAGTACTAGATCGATTTTGATGAAAATTGGTTTAAAGATTGAATCCTTGGAAGTAACATAGGGTAATTTTGACCCAATTTTGCTGCGGGACCCCGATCTGAATAAGTTCCGATTTATACGAATGGAATACGAGGGGCACTCCTAGTTACAATATATTATTTATTAACTAGCTAAGTTTAGCGGTTTTACCCACGTAAGTCCCGATCCCGTAGGAATTTTCAAAAACACTTTCTTTCCTATGCCTAAACACTCATTAAATTTCAGCTCTCTATCATCAGCGGTTTAGGCTGTGCGTTGATCAGTCAGTCAGGACAAAGCATTTTATAGATATAGATTAAAGATAAATGTTAGGTAGGTACATATTATTTTTAAATACTGTTTGATTTAAGAGTTGCCTTACCTATCTCTTGCAGGTTTATTATCAAAGCCGTGATATTACAATTTTCACTAGTGTAGTGATATAATGTAAAGTTTTCTTTAAAAAATTAACAGCCGATTTTCGAATAAACATCCCCAAAATCCTCGTATAATTTACAGAAGCTGTAAAACAAAAGTTTTTCGCCTAGACAAGTAGAACAACTGAGAACAACCCTTTAACTGGCCGTTAACAGATTTGTTTGCAATAACCCATACAGGGTTACTAAAAGGGCATACAGCCTATAGCTGGCGAATTGTTTTTATTTTATTTTTTAGATTTTATGGAAAACAACAGGTATCAATGTATTACGTTAATTAATACCAATGGGAAAGGATAATATAAATATACTATATTATTATACTAATAACTTGCTAGTAAGTACCGATAGTACAAAAAAGTATTATATTTAATATATCCGTTGTACAAGCCTAGTGCTTAGTTTGGGGCTTGATTGAGCTGTGTGCAACGTCGTGCAAAATTTATTTATTTATTAAATTAAACGGTAAATCGTCAATCGGCTGTATTTCCTATAACATACTTAGTGAAATCGTAATGTCACAGCTTTGAAATTGTATCGACCTGCAATATAGCCATCACCCAAAAAAATAGCTTGAAATTAAGGTCCACAAACCATAGAATATCCTAAAACTTAAAACTTAATATCACGTCAACAATTTTGCGTAGTTGGCGCAAGTAACTGTATCTGCTTATCCTACAAATATTAAAGAATAGCATAATTTGAGGATGTTATGATGTCTGTAACTCTTAAAAGCTAAAACTATTAAGAGGAAAGTCTACCTACTATTTTCTCCATACAAACTTTACAAACGTATTCGACTGTTTGCTCCCTGGATAAAGACATTAGAGCAAATATGTTTAAAAAATCAAAACGGAACATAGTCATGGCAGATATAGGTTTTATGCCATAAACATATTTACTCTAATGTCTTTATCCAGGGAGGAAACAGTCGACTACGTTTGTATAAAAAAGGAGTAAGTAGGTTTCCTTTCATAAAATTTCCTCTATAGGTATTCTATTTCAAAATCTTAGATAAAAACCGTAAACAAAAAACTCGTACATTTATTTGAAAGTGACAGCTCTTTATTTACTTTTTCCTTTGATATTGACAGTTTTTTTGTTTACATTTTTGATCTAAGTTTCTGAAATAGAGTATAGATATAAATGAATGAATACAAAGTTAGCTTGGTTAGGTTAGGTTAGGTTAGGTTAGGACTGTTCAGCCATAAGCGACCTCTTCGCCGATGGTCTCCCACGAGTCGTCGGAGTCTGTCTCCCATTCACCATCGTCATTATCTGGTTCCTCATCATAGTACGCTAGCTGGAAGGTGATTCAAATTTATTATTTTTACGTTTTAATATCAGTGATGGATGTGTCATATAACAAAGTAGTTTTAGATGCGCTATTCATTCATTTGACGACCTCTGTGGCGCGTCGGGGGAACGCCCGACTGCAATGCAGAAGGTTGCGGGTTAGATTCCCGCCGGGTGCAAGTATTTATGCTTAAAATAATACCTATTGTTTCTGGTCTGGGTATTTTATATGTATAAAATGTATGTATTTACAAAAAATAAAAGTATAATATGTACCTAGTATATCCGTTGTCTAGTACCCATAGTATAAGCCTAGTGCTTAGTTTGGGGCTAGATTGCGCTGTGTGTAACGTTGTGCAATATTTATTTATTCGTGATCGATATGGTGTGTGGCGTAAAATCATTTCCCCCTGAGTTACTACTGAACCGCTTGCGATGGAACTAAGTATGTAGATAGATGAAGGCGTGGAATAACACATGGGCTACTTTTAATTTGAATATTCCCTAGTGATCGGGACTTACGCAGGTGAAACCGCGGGGCACTGCTATAAGTGCGTAATTTGTAATCTGATTAAAATACAAGGCTGAAGGGATAATCTAGTGACTAGCGGCACGCTTAAGGGCCTATTTCCATACTAGGTACCTATCTGTCTTCTAACAATAGGTAGATATAAATTAAACAGGTTTTCTCCGGTTTTATCTCAATTTACCCCTGAGGAAGGGATCTGTAAAGATCTCAAAGCTAGCATTGATAAAATGCTAAATATAACAAAGGCAATGCGATTAAAACCGAGAAAATGAGTTTAATTTATATCTACCTATTGTTAGAAGACAGATAGGAACCTAGTATGGAAATAGGCCCTTAAGCGTGCCGCTAGTCACTAGATTATCCCTTCAGCCTTGTATTTTAATCAGATTACAAATTACGCACTTATAATTCAACATCGCGAAAATAGAAGACAAATCTATTAGATATAGATATCCCGTTTCAGAGACCATCCACCGCTTCTTCAGAAGCCTCCATTAACTCATTATAGGCAGGTGACAGAGCACAATAGGCAAACAAGTATAGAAGCAACATATCTTATTCAGGTGCACCACAATCGCACCCCTACATAGTACAGTATTCCCACTGAACCAGATGTACAATGAACACGAAAAGAAGAATAATGTTCAAGTGTCTTTACCTCGTCTTCTCTCAGCCTATGCATGGTGTGGACTCTAATCTGGAACATCCACGCGCGTCCCAACACCGCCACAGACCCGCTCAGCAATAGCGGCATGCTGAACCAGATGTACCTACCTATGATGAACCCGATAAGAAGAATAATGTTTAAGTGTCTTTACCTCGTCTTCTCTCAGCCTATGCATGGTGTGGACTCTAATCTGGAACATCCACGCGCGTCCCAACACCGCCACAGACCCGCTCAGCAATAGCGGCATGCTGAACCAGATGTACCTACCTATGATGAACCCGATAAGAAGAATAATGTTTAAGTGTCTTTACCTCGTCTTCTCTCAGCCTATGCATGGTGTGGACTCTAATCTGGAACATCCACGCGCGTCCCAACACCGCCACAGACCCGCTCAGCAATAGCGGCATGCTGAACCAGATGTACCTACCTATGATGAACCCGATAAGAAGAATAATGTTTAAGTGTCTTTACCTCGTCTTCTCTCAGCCTATGCATGGTGTGGACTCTAATCTGGAACATCCACGCGCGTCCCAACACCGCCACAGACCCGCTCAGCAATAGCGGCATGCTGAACCAGATGTACCTACCTATGATGAACCCGATAAGAAGAATAATGTTTAAGTGTCTTTACCTCGTCTTCTCTCAGCCTATGCATGGTGTGGACTCTAATCTGGAACATCCACGCGCGTCCCAACACCGCCACAGACCCGCTCAGCAATAGCGGCATGCTGAACCAGATGTACCTACCTATGATGAACCCGATAAGAAGAATAATGTTTAAGTGTCTTTACCTCGTCTTCTCTCAGCCTATGCATGGTGTGGACTCTAATCTGGAACATCCACGCGCGTCCCAACACCGCCACAGACCCGCTCAGCAATAGCGGCATGCTGAACCAGATGTACCTACCTATGATGAACCCGATAAGAAGAATAATGTTTAAGTGTCTTTACCTCGTCTTCTCTCAGCCTATGCATGGTGTGGACTCTAATTTGGAACATCCACGCGCGTCCCAACACCGCCACAGACCCGCTTAGTAGTAGCGGCATGCTGAACCGGTACTTCCATGCGAGGCTCATCAGGAAGATGAACAGCGACTTACGGCCGCCAGTCATGGTCTGAAATTATTAAGTCAAATGGTTCCTAAGTGTTACAAACTCTAACAAACATGATACCTAAATCAGCCATGACCATGCGCCTACGTTCTGGTTTTATTAACTTTCTTATTTTTTGTAAATTTATATTTCTATTCTTATTAGAGGGAGGAAACAGTCGACTACGTTTGTGTAGAGAAAAAGTAGGTAGACTGTCCTCTTAAGTGGACAATTTGTCTGGTCCGGTGATCTTCCCACCTAAGGCCGTATAAAGTTATCCGCACGTCTAAAGTGACCATTATATGAGGCATTATACTCACCGTTGCGAATTTGAAAAGCCCTTTTATCTCGTGAACGCGCGGAAGTATCGTGTTAAATTAATTAATACCTACCATAGGTACACCTACTGAGATCTATGGTATCTAGTATCTTGCCGTGTATCCCGGCATAGAATAGGATTACCCCATATCTTGCCGTGGGTGTCATAAAAGGCGCTTAAGGAATCTGAAAGGGACTAGCAAACCTGAAGTTCTCCCCGCGCGCCAAAATTAAGTAAATAAGTTACGAGTATGTTTTAACTCGTACATGCAAAAACAACTGAACCGATTGCGATGGAACTCAAACGCCACCTACTTCTTCAAATGATATTTACTCTTTTCCACCCCTTAACGAGCTTCTCTGTAAGCTCTGTTTAGCAGGTGATCTTAGGGCGTCAAAACTCACTAGGTGAGCCACACCACCACGATAATCTTAAGGGGTGGAAAAGAGGTTTTTCTTATGACCCTCATTGTATGGAGATATCGCAACGACTCGCCCGTCAAAAAGTCCTCATAATGTGATTGTGTGCGACAAATAGCTAAGAGATTGTGATACCCTTGACATTGACCTTGACCTCCATTGGTATTAGATATTCATACATTGCGGATAGGTACCTACTAAGCTTCTTTCTATGTTCTGTTTCACGATCTAGGTACAGCTACTAGGCTAGCATAACAGCACGAGATACATTTTGTTAATTAACAGCTTAATCTAGCACCAAAACTAAGCATTCGGCTACTATACAAAGTATATATAGAACAAAAACAAATATTTATTTTCATCAAGCATAAATACTTACACTCAGCGGGAATCGAACCCGCAACTTTCTCCATTGCAGTCAGGCCTTCACCCGACGCGCCAGAGTCCGTCAAATCGACATAAAGGTTCCCTCTCTTTTTTCGTTTGAGAGAAAGAGACGGTACCTATCGACTCAACATAATGTTTCTCGTGCTGTCATGCTAGCCTAGCTACTCGACGGGTGAGTCGAGGCATACTTCTCCATACGAAGAGGGTAAAAAGAAGTGTTTACCCTCTTTGTATGGCACCCTTTAACTTAATCCGATTTGGTGTTTTTTTGTGTATCAAATGACCCCATAGAGAACTAGGGTTAAGCTTTTCCCTTGAATAAAAATACCTAGATAACTAGGTGCTACATTGAAGAAAAAAAACACCGCAATCGGATAAGCTTTTCTTTTTCTATTTAAATGTGTCGTAAGTTCTGGGTAAGAAAACTTTCCTAAAATAATAACGCATTTTCGTTAGTAAGTAGGAGTGTTGTTTTCACAAAATATTAAAGTCAGTTATTTCAACTAGAAATATGTACTTACTTACCTATCCAATTCAGTAATTAGAGATCTAAATTGTAGCGCCACCTCTTCGTCATTAAGTAACAGCGAACGAGTAGGCAGATCCTTATCTTGTACATTTAATGCTTAACCGATTTTAATGAAATTTTCACTCATTTATTGTTCAAATACCAACGTCATTAATTTCCAATTTATGTAAAGTAGCCCCTGTCCGGCCTATTAACATTGATTTTAGTTAAGCGACACTTAGGTATCTAACATTCAAGTTAGCAAGATACAATGTATCTAAAATCAGCCCACAAATGTCATAGTTCAAGAGATAAATTATAATAAAAACAGATAAATTATGAATGTAACTCATATTTATCAATCAAATTAAATGAAATAAGCAAAAATAGATAGAATCGTCCCTTACTGTAGCAACAAATAGGGGTTAAAAAAACACGATTTGTTTAAAGCATTTATTGAAATATGAATTGCATTCACATTCGTTTAGGATACACACTCTGTTAGAAGTTACAATACAACGGTGATACAATAGGCATTCTAGACTTGTTTAATAAAAATGCATTAACAAAACGAGTACACTGCACCGAGGTTAGAACCCGCGCCTCTTGCTTGCCGTGCAGGCGATCTTATGCTACGGCGAATTACTGAAATATGTATTTAGGCCTGTTTCTAGAAAGACCTAGAACTTCTAGATATGAAAAAAAATAACAAAGAGGATCCAGAATGCCTAGTGCTGGCTAACACTCTTAAAAATAACGAAATAACAATGATACAATAAAAAAACAACTCTAATATTCGCCTAAACAAAACAGACATATCACTCTAATTTTTATAGACATTTTGGAAGATTTCGAGTATTTTTAGACACCATTCAGTACATAAATCGACGATATGTTATTTACTATGAGAGTACAGTGGTAACATTTAATAATTTCAATTATTTCGTACGTATACCTACAAAATTTACGTGTATAAAAGATTGAATAAGAAAACTAGTAAATAGGAATGTATAAGAAGAGATTCCATTATTGACTGGACTTAAATATTTATTCGACATCAAAATAGTCCACATGGTCGCCCGAAGTGAACTTACCTTGTAGTAAGATGGAAAGGCATTTCTCAGCTGTCATTTTAGCCGTGAGCAGAGTTTTCTGTGCCCTGAATGATGTGAACACATCCCTCAAATTCTCGTTTACTGCCTCGGCCAGTACATGGTCAATCATAGCTGTTTCGACTGGCCCAGGGGAATAGTTCAACACTTTAGCATTCTTTTTCTCTTCAGCTAAGACACGGAAGTACATTTCTCTCGCAGCTTTTCCACTGCAATAGTAGGCCATGCCACTCATGGGCTTGATAGCGCACAGTGAAGTAATATTAACAACGACAATCCTATCCTCAACACTAGCAAATACTTTCATAAACTGTGTGTTCAGAGTGATCACATTAAACACATTCAGGTCGTAGTAATCCCTTAGTTCCGGCACATTCTCCATTCGGGCCGTGTCAACTGCTAAATTGCCGAGCGACCCTACATTGTGGAAGATCACAGCAGTTTCATAATCCGAGGGTGATCTTCCTTCCATGTTCTTAACAATAAGATCATGCATTTCCTTCGTTGATGTTTTGGACAAATCTTTAGCTTCGCAAATGATTTTTTTACCACTTCCTTCGCAGAGGCTGGCAGTATTGTTGAGCTCAGTTTTGTTCCGGGCTACGAGAACCATTACGGAGTTTTGAGGGATGTGTTTAGAGAGCTCAATGGCGATTGCTCTGCCGATACCTTGAGAGGCCCCAGTGAGGACCACAAAGGCCGGGCCAGTGTGGCTAATGCAAGATAAACTAGCCATTGTTACTTACACTAGTCTAATCTCTTTGAGAGTCTTCAATAAGACGATCGGAGTCTGTATCACCGATGACAGGATCCAAGTCACAACCGTCTCTCATCAAACGGTTAAGGCAATCTTCTCTGTACGCAGACAGGTTCTCTAACACTTTGTTCTTTGACCGAACAGCTTTTAATTTTCTTTCTGTAATATAGAAACAGATAAATTGTTATACCACTTCACGATTGAGGTGTAACTACTAAAGTATCAATTTACCGAATGGAAAACGCGTAAGCTACCGCAATATTGTTAGGCAAACAACTTATTATGCAATATTGACACGGGTGACTGCATTTATACCTTTCAATGGTAATTAAATTCTAATTAAGTAGACAGGTGGATATCTAATTTAAGCAATTACTCACCTAGAACAGCAAGTTACTCGGCAGAATCGGATAGTTTTTGTGACTCGGTGCTGGGTTCAAAGTTATCTTCGAATTTAGAATCAACTTCTTTGCTACTATCTTTGTTACCCCAAGGATCCATCAAACGCTGTAACACAGTATGCTAAGTTTAGGTCGTGATCTGTCTGGTCTCGCCGATCATTTGAGAGTCGTGCAAGTTAAGCTACGCCAGTTGCGATCATGACTTCGATGGGTGGGTTGGGCATTGTACAATGTAGAAAAAATATTTTACTAACTCGCTCCTTCAAGTTAAGCCGTTAATCTTGATTGCTAACTATGATAGCGGTTTCGGAAAGTCAAATTAGAGGTCTAAGAGCGACCAATACCTCTAACAATCGCTGAACCAAATAATTATAGGTGAAGATTAAAAAAGACGTTAAGTTTTAGAAATAGAAAATGTAAATGTTGTAGCAAAGTAAACTACTTACTTAGACCGAGGCTGGACGCCAAATAAATGAGAATAGCGAGACAAAATCTGATTTTATTACGGATTACCAATGAATTAAAATGAACGCGGAGGTGGATGATTCGATTGTGTTCTGTCTGACATTGACAATGACAGTCGGCCTATCTTGACATGCGGATCGATATTAAGTGTCAAATGTTAGAAAGATGTCAAAAATGTTCCGTATTGACAAAAAATCGCCACAGGATATGCAGCATAAACTTATTAATTTCGCAAGTTAATGATACGAGCGTGCGGCAGCGCGCGATTTTAAAACCGGACTGAACACTATTTTAAAACAAACTTAGTCCTAAGTACTTTCTGATTCATAAAAGATAATAATATTCCTACCTACTCGAGGTAATTATGAGTGGGAGCTATTTATTTGGGTAACAAACATTCAATTTAGTATTCATAGAATTGTCAGCAAAGTAGATACCTACGTAGCCTACCTACCTACATTGGGCAAAGTAGTCTACGTACTTAGACCTAGTCTACTAATTCGTGGTTTACCTGTTTACAATACTCCTAGCTAGACAGACAAAGGTCACCACCTACTAGTTTTATGCTAATGTAATGTAATGTTGGTCGTGCGTAGGTTAAAAAGGTAGGTAGGTTACCTACTACCTGTGGTACTACTTAGGTACCTACCTATCTACATGCACATACCTACGATGGACTAGGTAAAAAATCCAATGATTTAAATTAACCTGTAAGATTGACCTCTTCTATTTAAAACGTCTCTCCACAACGAAAGTGTTCCCATTCGAATCACATCTTCACACTCGAGATGAAGCAACAAACAATTAAAAACTGCTTATTCTCAGGCAGTAAGGTTCAAAATCTGATAAAACTTCATCTCTTCCTCCGTACTTATTTGTTTGATTTGAACGAAATAGCATTTCCCTGTCATGTAATTTTAGGCTTTATGTCGATGGGGTAAAGTTAAAAATAAAACTGTAGTAAGCAATTAGCGATAAAAGCTGTTTTCACGGAGCAGCGAGCGAGGTAGACGACGCAGCTGCCCTCCCCTCCCCACCTCGTTGTTGCGGCGCCCCCCCGCCCGCGTGTTGACCGCCCCGCGCGTGTCGCGATATCAAAGATTAAACAGTACAGAAAGTACTTTCATTTAGAATGATCTTTCCCATGTCTTTATCTACAAGACGGCTAGTCAGCCACTTCGGCGCGAAATCGGTTTCGGTATTCTGTAATTACAACACAAATTATAAAATAACAAGTCGATATTTTATTTGTAGATGTGCTATATTGGTAGAATTCTAGAATTTCGTTTTGAAATTCCTAATAAGGATTCCTTTTCTATGTTCCTGTAATACAGTTCCGTCCGACCCATGATTTAATAAAATGAGTTAAACTCTTATAATGTACTAGTATATCTGCGAATAGTAGACCTCGCGAGTACTTTTGTGAAAGGAATGACCTACATGTATATAACCACCTTCAAGAAAGCAAGAGATTTTCAAGAGAAGAGCTTATAATGAAAACGTAGTTCCAGGAGAAAGCCATCAGTGTACTTTGTAGATAATGGACCTATCCTATAGATAGATAGATAGAAGTCTAGAAGTCGAAAAGTGACCGAATAACTGCATCCAGAAGAGCTTTTCTGCTCATCACTTTTTTATAAGACTGATTATTAGAAGTTAATACCTTCCAGTGAATGACTACCGAGCGAACTATGCAGCACTTTCTTGTATGCCCACCCAGCCCTAGGCCCTAATAACTGTACGCCAAAGACCTCACAATATACAGGTGTGGCCGGGCTTAATCACATACCCCTGACTTCTTTGAAAATTAAAAAAGAATCATCAAAAATGGATTTCAAAGTGCGGAGAAATCAAGTACACCCCTTTGTGGGAGAAATAGGTACCCCACCAATCAAAAATCCTCTACGACAAAAAAAATGTCTTACAAAACTTCTATCGAATCGTGAAATGCGACCTGCAGCTAGGGTTGCCAACCGTACTATAATATATAGTATTGTACTATATTTCAGCTCAGCGTACTATATATTTTTGAAAGCACATATAGTACGCAAAAATACTATATTTCTGGAATAATTTGTAAAAAGTTGTTTCTTTTATAAATTCCTCCTCTCTGCATTCACAGACTGTTTTCTACGAGTATGTAGAGGGAAAATCATAATTTAAAGATTGAATGTCGGGAACATTTTTTTTATATTCAAGAAAGAAAGAGTATTTGAAAGTGTGAAAAAAAGGTTAAGTGCAAAAATTACGTATTTTTTCGAAATATTCTACAAAACACCGCTCTAATTTTTGTACTATATTTTTTTGGGTCGTACTATATTTTTAGCCACAAATACTATATTTTTCGAAAAAACT